>JAMPIV010006716.1:0-267500 GCA_024509875.1 Oreohelix idahoensis
GAGTAATTGATATTATTAATGTTGTGGATGGTACATAAAATGTGTGGATGGAGTGTCATGGGTGATATAGGGGGTGGTTAATTGTTGAAATTTAGTTAATAAGAACCCCATAAAGATTCCCCCTACCCATATTTTCCCGCTCCCCCTGGTAGTCAGACTGTGTTGAGATTCAAGGTGGGTTAGGGGATAGAATACCTGGTATGGCTTATGAAAAAGCGCCGAGGGGGCTAAGCTAGAACCATCGAGGCATCAAAAACAGTAATATCCTCCCAAGTAGATAATACAAGTACATTTGGAATTCAAACTAATAGTATATACATATATATGTACACTATTGCATTTTTATGATAATAATATTCCTATGCATTTAACACTTATTGCATAATTCTCTAAAATCCTTTTAATAGTAGAGTCCGTTACAAACCCAATAAATAACTACAGCATACACGATCAAAATAAAATTTAATAAACTTTATATCAAATAAAATCTTTAACACAAGTTAGTTCCAATCCATTACACCACACTACATATCATAACCCTAGACACTTTACGTAGCCACATTCATTAAAAAAAAAATTAAGTGTGAGGTCGTAGTGGTAGCAAGAAAGGCCTTCTGACAATTCACCCCTACATTTTATCTCAGGAGCCTTCACAGCTGGCCTCATACAATTTACATTTAGTAATAACACCATCATACAATACCATCAAACACCACTACAATATTGGGGGCTCGTCCGGGATAATTAGCCCAACAGTAATATTAGGATCTCCTGGTGGGAGAAATAAAAGTAGGGAAATAAATTGTAAAATTTCCCTTAAAATTAAAAGTGTCCCTGCAGATAAAAGTTGGTGAATCTTCACAGCCAGTAATAATTAATTAGTTAACTGGTTAGTTAGAATTAGTTAGACTATAGTCATAAGAAGTACTTAGTGTATTTACTGGTTAGAAATTTAGCTTGTATATTATTATATTGTCTAAAAAGTATGGCGGAGCTGGCAAAATTTAGATCAGCTGCTGTGCTCACCGCGAAGGAGATGGGAATGGATGGTCAAATTTTAATTCAATACGTAACGACTGAATGTGATAAATATATTGAACGGGAAGAAAGGAGGTTAGTTGAAGAGAAGAGGTTAGAGGCTGATAGAGAAATTAAGAGGCTGCAGATTGAGGCAGAAGAAAAACAACAGCAAAGGGAGGCAGAAGAAAAACGACAGCAAAGGGAGGCAGAAGATAAAAAGGCCGAAAGGGAGGCAGAAGAAAAAAGGTTGACTGCCGAAAGGGAGGCAGAAGATAGAAGGTTGCAGAGGGAGCACGAATTACGACTAAGGGAGCTGGAATTACAAGGCCCGGCTCCTGAAAATGGTGCCAGCCCTTTTGCCTCAGATGCTACGCCTAGTCTGGGAGCCTCAAACTCAGCTATGGGGTTTCATTTAGACCATTTTGTTGAAAAAGACGATGACATAGAGGGGTACCTAGGACGTTTTGAGTTATTAGCTACTACATATGGGTTAGAGAGAGAGAGGTGGAGTTTAAAGCTATCACAGGGATTGAGGGGTACTTCTTATGAAGTATTTGCTAAAATGAACAGGGAAGACCAAGACAATTATGACATGTTAAAGCAGGCTTTGTTATTAAGGTACGAGAAGAATGGTGAATTTTATCGTAAGAAATTTAGAAATGCCAAACTGTTGTCTGGGGAGACATACCACCAATTCTCTGCTAGACTAGAAACCTATTTGGAGAAATGGACGGCTCTGGGGAAGACCCAAGATCTTAAAGAAATGATCATGATTGAGCAATTGAGAGAGTCCATGGCTCCAGACATGAGAAAATTTCTCATGGAACAAGGTGCAGAGAAGTTGGGGGAAATTTTAAATGTTGCTGAGAGGTATCAGGCAGCCCAGGCAGAGGTAAGTGGTGCTAAGAAGAAGCACATAGACAATTTTAAAGCTCCACAGCAATTTAACAAATTTGATAATAGAGAGCAGGGAAATAAAGGTAGGACAAACTTTGAGCGGCCAAGAAATGACTATCGCGACAGAAACTCACAGTTCAATGACCAAAAGTTCAATGAAAGAAAACCGTTGAACCAAGGAAAAAGATGGTGTAAATGGTGCAAGAAGGATAACCATAACACCGAATTTTGTAGAAGGAAACCTTCAAACATTGCTGCAATGAAGTCGGGGACGCAAAGATTAAAGGTTAATCCTAAGGGACAACAGGAACCTTATCACCCCCCAGTTTGTGAGGATGTTATTTGTAATGGGGTCACCATAAGGTGCCTTTATGATACAGGTTTGGATTATGATTCAGTTGTGAAGTCTAGCCTAGTGGACCCAAGTCAGTATACCACAGAAACAGTGGAAATACAAGGGGCGACTAAGGACATACCACTCATGACACTTCCCATCGCAAGGATAACGGTGAAAACTCGCTATGTGGAAGGAGAAATCAGAGCAGCAGTGATAGATGAACCAATCTACCCTCTGATATTGGGGTGTAGATACGTCTTCTTGGGGAATCCCGAGAAACCTGTGATCATGGCGACAGTGCAGACCAGGTCACAGAAGAAGGAGGAAGAAGGTGAACCTATAAATGCTCATCCAGAGGAGATGAGGAAGGCGCAGGCTGAGGATAGGACACTCAAGCCCTGTTTTAAAAAATTGCCCAAATGCCACACACCTCCGAGCAAGGGGGAATATTTCATGAAGAACAAACTCTTATACAGGAAGGCCGGAACTGGAACAAATGGTCACAACCAGCTGGTTCTTCCCACTTCATATAGAGATAAAGTGATGGAACTCGGGCATGCGATTCCCTTCAGTGGTCACATGGGGATCAGCGCCACAGGACAGCGTATAGCTTGTCATTACTTCTGGCCAGGGATAACGGAGGATATAAAAAGATATGTCAAATCCTGCCCAGAATGTCAAAGGGTAGCTCCAAAGCACTGGACTGCTCCTGCAACTCTAGGGGAAATGCCCATAGTGGGAACACCTTTTGAGAGGGTTGCAGTGGATATTGTAGGACCTCTCACTCGGACCAAGAGGAGGAACAGTTACATCCTTACTCTGGTGGACACTTGTTCTATGTGGGGAGAGGCGGTAGCCCTGCCATCAATTGATTCAAAACATGTAGCAGAGGCACTACTTACAATATTTACCCGATTAGGATTCCCGCATCAAATCTTGACGGATAATGGATCTCAGTTCAAGGGGAAACTAACGGAAGAAGTTTTTAAGCTATTTCAAGCCAGGCACTTTCATTGTAGTCCGTACCATCCACAAGGGAACGGCCAGGTAGAGAGGTTCAATGGGACTCTCATTTCTATCCTGAGAAAGCTGGCACACGAAAAACCGGATCTGTGGGATCAATTCCTGCCCGCCGCATTGTTTGCGTACCGGGAGGTACCACATAGTTCAACCGGGATGGCTCCCGCAACTTTGCTATTTGGGAGGCCAATAAAAGGTCCTTTAGAAGCTTTATTAAGGACCTGGACAGATGAGAAGGCGGAAGAGACTGTTACCTCATCGTATCAATATGTGAACGAACTGACCACTCGTTTGAAAGCTGGATGGAAACTGGCAAATGATAATTTGAAACAAGCCAGGAAGAAACATGCAGCATATTTTAATAGGAAGGCAAAGGACAGGGAACTGGCAGTCGGAGAGAAGGTGCTGCTTCTACTACCCGGAAGCCAGAATAAATTACAAATTGGTTGGCAAGGTCCATATACGGTTCTAGAGAAGGTGTCTAGAACAAACTATAAAATTGACAAAAAGGGGAAGGAAAAAGTTTATCATGTAAACCTTTTAAAGAAGTATCTGGACAGACCACTCCAGGAAAGCACCCCCTTATTGACCTTGGCTATTGCAACCCAGATGCAAAAAGAACCACTCACCTCACATGAATACCCATTACATCCTTGTGAAACAGCAGCACAGGTAAAAGTCAGTAAGCACCTGACTAAAAACCAGAGGGAGAGAGTTCAACAGGTTCTGGAGGAACATACAGATGTATTAACAGATAAACCAGGCCATACAAATTTGCTACAGTATGACATGAAACTGGTAGACTCAAACCCAATCTGTATGAGAGCCTATTCTATTCCGTTCGCGAAGGAGAAGGCATTGAAGGAAGAAATAGAGTATTTGTTGAAGGAGGGGATTATTTCGCACAGTGAATCATCTTTTAGTTCTAGTGTCGTTTTGTTGAGAAAACCGTCTGGGGAACACAGACTGTGCATAGATTACAGGAAACTGAATGCTGTCACAGAAGGACAAGAGGATCCATTACCAGACACAAAACAGTTATTTGCCAGACTGAACAAGGCAAAATACTTTTCAAAGGTGGATCTTAGTAAAGGCTATTACCAGATCCCAGTGAAGCCTGAAGTGAGACCTTATTTGGCTTTTAGCACTTTGGATGGACATTATGAATTCAATATGCTACCATTCGGACTGAAAAATGCTCCGAGTGTGTTTTCAAGGATGATGCGAAAATTGTTGGATCCCCTGAATAACCCCTGTATCACAAATTTCATGGATGATATTCTCGTCGCCACCGAGACATTTGCAGAACACATTGAAGCTCTGGAGATGTTGTTTGATAGACTTCGGGAGGCAAATTTGACTGCTAGGCCAACAAAATGTTGTATTGGATGTAAAGAGTTGGAATTCTTGGGACACACTGTATATCAGGGTAATATGACCCCTGATCCTAAGAACTTGGAAAAACTGCAGAGAGCACCTAGGCCGCAAACAAAAAAGGACGTGCGATCATTTGTGTCGTTATGCGGATTTTATCAGAAATACATCAAGAATTTTAACGCTATATGTGCTCCTCTGACTGATTTGACTCGCAAGGGACTTCCAGATAAAATTATTTGGACTGCACAATGTGAACTAGCATTTCAAGAGTTAAAGGAAAAACTCACTAGCAAGCCTATTCTCAAACTGCCTGATTTGACACAGGACTTTGTCTTAAGAACCGATGCAAGTAATGTAGGACTCGGAGGGGCTTTGTTGCAAAGATCATCTTCACCTGATGGGGAACTGAAACCAGTCGCTTATGCAAGCCGCAAATTGAATAAGGCGGAACAAGGATACTCCACAAGCGAAAAAGAATGTTTAGCATTAATCTGGGCAATAAAGAAGTTTCAAATCTATCTGTATGGTAGGACATTTGTGGTGGAGACGGACCATCAGCCTCTCGTGTTCTTGTCTCAGGCTAAGCATGAAAACGCAAGATTGCTGAGGTGGTCTTTATTGCTTCAACCTTATCAGTTTAGTATCCAATATATCCCAGGCAAATTGAATGTCGGTGCAGATTTCCTCAGTCGGCACCCCTGTGATCAAAATTAGAGTAGTGGCAGACGTGAGGAGTAATTTTACCTATGTGTATAGCTGGTTTTGGAACTTGCCATAGGCATGTTTTCAAGTGGGGAGATGTGTAGTGAAATTGACAGAGATACAACGGTAAAATCCCTCCAAAGATAACATTTAAGGATAAAAACATAATGCGTAGGCTGCTGATGTACATGATCGCCTAGACCGCGGGTCATCATCCTCCATAATAATTGACTTGCTAGACAGGAGGGGAACGGCGGATCAAAAAGAAAAAAAATATGACTGGAAAGGCTAAGGAGACGCAATTGGGGGGGAAACGGAGAAAAGTCACGTTTCCCAAGTTGACATAAAAAGTAAGCAACTCGACTGAAGGGACCCTAGATATGTTACGCCACAGTCATTTATTGGACGCTTTTGCGATACCAAGCTTTTGATTTGAATGGAGCGGTAAAACGCAGATGTTAGGAATATTACAAAAATTAAAAAGTAATTTTTTCTTAATATTAATGTTAGGAATATAAAAATTAGCTGGCCGGATGGCCTATTCTGAGCAGTGAACTAAGATGGTCTTAATTTTACAAACGGATAGATAATATTGAAGATAATGACAAAAGACAGTGTAGTTCACATCATCGACAGACTGTGTTGAATAAAAAAGTGTCGCAATTTGCACACAAAAAACACGACCTTGGACGCAGGTGTTCAAATCTACGTGGTATGGAGGAAAGGGGATATTGTGGTGGCTGTGTCTAAATATAACTTTTAACGACAAAATTTTGGAGGGGAGAGAAAGGTTGGTTCAAAAAACCAAGCACATTTTTTTAGAAACACAAGTAGAGACGGACAGACTAACAGATAACCATCCATACTTGACTGAAGCATGACTGAAATGACTTTATGGTAGGAAATTTGAATCTAAAATAAAACTAGGCAGTGATTGGCCACAGACAATCATATCATTAGCGCTCAGACGCGAAAGTGGGGTCATTTCTCAATAGTTGTTCAGTGATAGACACAGATTTTAAAGTGTGGTGATTTCCATATGAAAGAAAGAGAAAGAAAGTTAGGGACGCCATACTATAGCCAGCAGCTCAGCTGAGTTTTGCTATCAATTCTGTGTTATTTATTCATAATCTGGTAAGATTGAAATTATTTCCTTATATATTTTGAATATTGTTTCATGTTCGAGTGATTTGATACTGCCATATCGAAATCTAGCCTTACAAACAAGTAGGGATTTGCTCTAGACCCCCCGCCCTAGTCAGGGTCTAGGGACCAACAATGTACATAAACTCCAGCAAGGATTATGCAAGACAGATCAAGTGTTGAGAATAATGATACATATTACCTATCCTCTTTTAGGGCCGAAAACTAATAAACATTTTTCAGGATCTATGGTCTGGGAGGATCTATCTGATGTAAAACCACCATGGTAAATGTGCTGTTTGGTCAGAGAGATCTGACCTGTCTGTATGATGTGGTTGTTGTGTCACTGTTGTGTCCAGACGTGGGTAGAGAATAGATTTTGACACATGGCCCATACTTTGATTGCAGAGCTGCGAGTTTCTGTCGTCAACAAAGCAGTGTCTATTCAGTTGGTGACTTTACTCGAGTGTATCTGTGCAGTATTTGTGACAGAGACCACCATTATTGCCCGCCAACACGGAGAGGTGGGATCATCTGATTTCAGCACCAGAGCGACAACTACCAGATGAGTGAGCCTCTGGTCTGCTGGACTTTCACCAACGCCCTTTAGTTACTAAGAACCCCATAAAGATTCCCACCATTTTCTGGACACTGTGTAGTCAATATAGACAGGTGTGATGAGGCCACCCCAACAGCACAAACAGTACTATCCTCCCAAGTAGATGAATACTAGAACATTTTAATAAAACTAACTAGTATAGTACATATATATGTACACTATTGCATTTATGATATAATATTCTATGCATTTCTTTTCATAATCTCTAAATCCTTTTAAGTTCTGGTCAACCTAAAAAATTGACACAGAACAAAATAAATGTAATATACTTATATCAAAAAATTTTACACACGTGAGTTAGTTCAGTGTATTTTAACTTTTATTAATATTATTAGTCTTGTTAATATCTGTGGGTATATTTATAATCCATTACACCACACTACATATCATAACCCTAGACACTTTACGTAGCCACATTCATTAAAAAAAAATTAAGTGTGAGGTCGTAGTGGTAGCAAGAAAGGCCTTCTGACAATTCACCCCTACATTTTATCTCAGGAGCCTTCACAGCTGGCCTCATACAATTTACATTTAGTAATAACACCATCATACAATACCATCAAACACCACTACAGTTATGCACTTCATTATTTTCAATAGATGAAGTTTGAGGCATATTAAGAGCCTGAGCTCTAGTGACTACAGCGTTAGCAATCTGCATGTTTTGCCTTTCCCACGTGGAAATTTGTTGCGGAGTGCATTCTTTGACTCCATGAATGCGACCGATGATGAGGTCAGCGATCGGATTCGGAAGAAGACATGCGTGTACATCTCCTGTAAAGAAAGGAGTAGCAATCCTAATTATAGCAGTAGAGTATTTCTCTAATGTGCCGCCAAATGTTACACATTTGACTACTTGTCCAGTGGCACGGGAAGGATCTACGAGTGACTGCCTAACATAAGTTGTGGTGCATCCAGAATCAAATAGCACAGAGACTGGATTGTTATTCACTAAACCCTTATGTAAGACAAGAGAACCTCTTCCATCATGCGCGACTGATGCCGGAAGAGCAGGAAGAGGATGGCCACAGCTTAAAGTAGACACTGTGGTTGGCTCAAATAGCGTTTTGCATTGGGGGCACTGAGATGCTCTCCCAAAATCAAAAGCGGCACATGCCATATTACTAGCATCATTATTATCTTTACTCTGTTTATAGGCTTCATTGGACTCTTGTTGTGCAGAGTTTGCCTGAAAATGTGGTTTATGTCTTTTGTATTGAGATCTACCTCGGTTATTATCACCTCTGTAGTTATTGTTACCTCTATTGTAACCCCTATTTGGGTTTGAGTCATAGTTCCCTTGGTTACCATTATCATATTCATTATAATGAGTATCTCTGTAATTATGATCTTGTTGACTCCAAGACGGATAACCCTGATAGTTTCTATAATTACTTCCTCTACGGAAATTCCTATAATTATGACCACCCTTTGTGTCGAGAGCTATCAGGTCGTCTCCAGTTCTTTGAAGAAGAACCCTGAAATGATTGGTTACCTTGGTTTTGATAACTATTATGGTTACCTTTTTTATCAAATCTGTTTTGAGGTCCCTGAAATCTGTGTGAATAATTGGGATTGTATGGTGTTGCTGAAGCAACTGGCATACTCTCCTTAATCTTAGTGTTGCCAAAAGTCACGTCGGGGTGTGCAGTGACATATTGGGAACAATATTCTTCCATTTCTTTTAGAGATTTGGGTTTACGCTCATGTATAAATTCAAGGAAAGGTTTGTTCACACATGACATAATCTTATCTCTGAGCAACAAATCCATAAGTCCTTCATACGTTTTTTCTGTTTTGGAAAGCTCAATCCAACGATCAACTGTGAGACGTGCCTTTGCAGTGAATTCTGAGAATTCTACACCCGTCTCAGGCACCATCGTTTTAAATAAAAGGCGATAGCCTTCCTCACTTAGCTGATATTTTTTTATCAAAGCCGCCCTAATGACATCATAATTATCCTTATCTGCTTCTCCTACAAGGCATAATCTAGTCAAAGATTCACCTTTCAAGTTTTCTGATAATTGATTAGCGTATTGTGATTTATCCACATTATGTGTACGACAAGAACGTTCAAATCTATCCAGCCAGAATGTAATATCGTCACTGGACTGATTGAACGGTGGAACCTTAACCTTGTAAGTAGAAGGTTTACCATTACCACTAGATGCCTGATTAACATTACTCATACTTGTCAATCTCAATTTCTCTAACTCAAATTCATGTTCTCTTATTGCTTTTTTCTCTTCAGCATCTAATTTTTTTTGTTCAGCCTCCCTGTCTAATCTTTTTTGTTCAGCTTCCCTGTCTAATCTTTTTTGTTCAGCTTCACTGTCTAATCTTTTTTGTTCCGCAGCAGCTTCTCTTTCTAATTTTTTTTTGTTCAGCTTCAAATCTCCTTTCCTCCACCTGCATCTGCAATTTCTTTTGTTCAGCAGCAGCCTCAGCTTCTCTTTCTAATCTTTTCTCTTCCGCCATAGCTTTTCTTTCTTCTGCAGCTAATCTTTTCTCTTCTGCAGCTAATGCTTTGTCATATTGAGCAACTGCCCATTGTTCTAATTGTTGACCAGTCTTATCAAGGGCTTTCCCTTGTGTAATGAAGTATTCTAATGTAGCCATGATGTCTAACAATAATACTAATCACCTGAATCAATAATAATACCACAAGTTCTCAATGACTTGATTAATCAGTATACTATCCCAATATCTGTGGGTCACAAGCCTTTAATAAGGTCTTGTATAATAGTAATAATAATCAGGTACTGGTTTATACCATAATCCAAGTGCAGTGCACAGGCAATTGTGTCTTATGAAATATACCTATATAAAACATATGTCAACCAACAGAATACATAAAGTACAAATAGGACTGACAATACAAGAACGTTTGCAGAAATCAAAATAAATCAAATAGGGAAATCAATGAAAATAATCACTGAATCTGCAAAGAATAACAACACAAATGACGTCACAATATATGAATATAAATTGAGAATAGAACTGAAAGATAGAAAAGGTTAGACCAACAAATTACAAACAAATCAAAACAAAACTAAAGAACAAAGAAATATTACAAAAATAACAATAATTACAGACTTCACAGCTAACACAAAAGCAACAGTTGTCGCAGCAAATTTTCAATCAAGAAAATTGCACCTATAGAAAACGCCCACAACGGACCCTCTATGACGTGGGATATTCTGTTGTGAGGACGCCGCCCAACCTTAAACACAACCCGCTGACATAGAAACTAACATACTATACAAACAAATAACATGTAAACATAAATATATATAAATTATGTGTATGATAGTATGTGTTGCAAAATAGGCTCAGTCTTACAGTAATGGCAAAGTTATTTTTATGAAAATAAACAAACTGCCACTTTATTCAATTAAACATCCTGGCCTTAAATATTAAAGTTCATATATGGAAAACAAGAAGATCCATCGATGAAAATAGGACTTCTTAGTTCACAAATACTGTCTTCCTGTTAACATTGACAAGAATTGATCCAACTGTTCTGTGAAACTCTATAATGTCTAATGTAAAACTGTCAACAACGCTGACCTACATACTGCATTCACCTGACAGGTCACGTGACGAAGTGTTGACAAAGAGCAAACCAATACTGCAAGTGTGTCGTATCAGCCACAGGAAACGGTCTGGTATCGGTAATCTGTTGACTTCTGAACTTCTGCGAGGTCAAACCCAGAAAGCTGGTCCACCAGTTGATAAGGTTGATAACGTTGGATTTTTTTATTCCCGTTAATGATATCCACCAAAAGATAGATATAAGTGGATGGAAGCAGACATCATCATCAACATCAGTTGATAAGATCTCTATGGTGTTGTTTGCTCCACTGTAGTGTATGGAATGTCAACTTGACCTACGCAGTGGTGTGTAGACATGGATTGAGTGTATAATGTGCGAATGATGATAAAGGTTCGTGGTGTTGACAAAAAATGTTCTTTTCTCACACTCATGTATGGCTGGAAGTCATCGACACCAACGACTGTGTACCTTTTCTAAAGTTTAATTGGACGTACACACTCGACAGCACAGATAGTGACAAATCACAGGTTGCCATAATACATCATAGTACAGTGGATAAATGGTCTTGCAATGTTACATGGGCACTCATGTAGAATAAGTGTATAATGGACTGTCAGTAGCCAAGCACTCAGTATCGCCCATACATATATCATCTGACTTCACTGACTGAGCACGTCAGCTTATAAACAACATTTCAGATGGCTTCTAAACCTAATCTCGTCTAGCGACGATTCTTCAACATAATGTTCAGCACATATTTTTCCATATAATAATATTGAACCGCTAATAACGGGTTCTCATGTGTAGCAGTGATCTCTGGACTAAACAAGCGATAATACGGGCATCCCTTTTCTCTTCTTGAAAGTCACTACATGTTTTGGTTCCAAGATGGCTTCACTCGTGAGCTGTCACCCACGTTTGGATACAGATAATGAATCTGTCCTAAAGTTAGTCATTCATAAAACATTTCATTGCTCTGTAGATTTGATCATGAACAATTGACTGCAATCTACAGGATATAGTGCTGCTAGGAATCGAAGTCGTTTTCATCGAGTCAAATATATTCTCTTAGACATTCAAATCGTAACTATCGAAAATGGTGGCTTCGATCGAGAGTTCATAAGAGTATCTTTGATTACCTTGGTATAGGAAATATGAAACTGCCATTCCTTGGCAATACGACTAAACACTGGGGTAAAGCATACACGATAGGTTTAGACGACTATCACCTTCCCCACAAATACTGAGATCACTTTTTCCCCGGCGACAGGCCGACATGGAAAACACACAGTCCCTATCAGGACGAAGCCAAATCACACCACACTCTAGCGACACATCCGCCGAATAGCCTTCGACCTCTCTAGAGACAACAGAACATATAGTTCGACTTAGATATGTAAAGATATACAGATATAAGACAGACTCGTCCTACTCAGACAAACAATACACATAAATTCAGGCCATAGATATTCTGAAGCAAGAACAATCTATTATTACCCAAACAACGAATAAATCGCAGTAAAATGGATTTATCCGCGGAGTTTGATCGAAAGAGCCGACACAACTTTCAAGGGAAGTAACTCAATAATGACTTTCCCTTAAGCACTAAAAAATTACCTATGTATAATATTGTAAGATATCAAAGACTGCACGTAACAGTCGTCTTTCCACATTATTTCTTCAACTCGTTCTACCAAATCTGTGTGTTGTCTGGGTAGTTGGGGATTCTTTGAGGTGAAACAATAAGATGAGAATAAATGCTCCCGAAGTAAGCAGTTATCATAATTGCTTTTGTTTGTGCTCCCTTTTGAGCATGGCGCCACCACTGCAACCAGTACGCACATAGTAATTCCATCATCATCATGTGGTGGTTTCTGTGGCAATTTGTTTTAACATTATGAAGTTGCCAGCCGCGTGCACAGCTTATTTTAGTGGCCTTGTACCATATGCCTTAAAGTGCATTAGTAATTGTCTTTACTCGTCTCCTCAGACATTCCTGGATAGTAAGAGGTGGCTAATGTTCAATTACGCATGAGTGTGGCAGCTACAACATGTTTACAGTGACTACGTGAACCACTACTTAAACCACTACTTGAACCACTACTTGAACCACCACTTGAACCACTACCTGAACCACTACTTGAACCACTACTTGAACCACTACTAGGAACACACAGAAAATCCATTGGCGTAGCCTTCCTGCAACATCAGTGAGGTACATAAAAAGAGAACACGGAAGAGGAAGCAGCGAAAGAGAAGAAGAATCCCATCATTATCAATGTGTCCAGGGGCATACTTATAACAATTAATACCAGAGTCGGATCCTTCATTTGGCACATCCCTGCCCCCATAAAACATAAAACTTCGCATTAAGATTGCAAGGATTTTAAAACACTACAATACTGCCATAATAATGTCCTGGTGTTCTACTTTTTTATTTCCTACGAGTGCCTGATAACATACCTTTATATTTGTTTCATATTAATTTACTGTTTACAGGCCTCGGGTTTCCCTTCCTTATGTGTTGTAAATGCCGATAGCATTCATCTCCTAGCTCTGACCCGGGGAACCCACACCCCACCCCGCATCACTTAGTATGCCACTGCATGTGTTATACCTACTCAGACTTTCTGCGAGAAGGTGGGTTGAAGAAGCGAATGCCTGCCCTGTATTGAACGAAAAAAGAGAATAAGGGAACATGCTTTGTATTTCTTTTTAAGACATAAGACGTATTTTGTTAAACGGACCAGGTGACTTTAGAATAAATTAAAAGCACAGCGGATTCAAGACACAAGAGACCGTAAGGTTCGGAGAGACATGTGAGCCCAAGCTAGTAACCCAGCCCTTGACAATAATGATTCCTTTTGGTAAGAATATTTCTGTAGCTAGAACTATTATCATCATCATCTTCTTTTTTATCTCTCCTTATGGAGCATGGAGCTACAACTGGAGATGATCCATTCGAGGCAGCCTACACCAAAGAAAAAAAACTTTTGAAACAGTGATGTTTGTATCAATTTGAATTATATGATGAGGTTACCAGCTGGAATTGTTAAATAGTTTTTATATTTCTATTTTACCAAATAATCATCAGCGTTTTCCTTTGCCCTTCTTTCTGAGGACGGAAGTACCACTGCAGCTGGCCGCCCTTGACAGGTAGCCTGCACTAAACAGTCACACGTTCTTACAACAGTAGTTGTTTCTGTGGCTATTTGTTCTACATGACGAGGTTGACAGTCATATGCACAATCTTGTGTTAGTCATTGTGTACGACACGAGTCCTATTCTTTTTGTGTTTATTTAATCAAATACTGTTGTAATATTGATCATATCGTGTGTTGTGATTTTTTACGTATGGTCGCTACTTATGTAAGACACTACCAACCACTATGACTAGACTGTTTCAGTGTAGATAGAATTCGTCATTACCAGCTAGAAAATGTTAAAATAGTTATACTCCATCCATCCATCCCTATCTGTCAATCTTTCTGTCAATCTATCTGTCAATCTTTAAATCAGTCTATCTATCTATCTATCTATCTATCTATCTATCTATCTATCTATCTATCTATCTATCTATCTATCTATCTATCTATCTATCTATCTATCTATTTATCTATCTGTCAGTCTATCTGTCAGTCTATCTATCTATCTATCTATCTATCTATCTATCTATCTATCTATCTATCTATCTATCTATCTATCTATCTATCTATCTATCTATCTATCTGTCTATCTGTCTATCTATCTATCTATCTATCTATCTATCTATCTATCTATCTATCTATCTATCTATCTATCTGTCAGTCTATTTGTCAATCTATCTGTCAATCTATCTGTCAATCTATGTATGTATGTATGTATGCATGTATGTATGTATGTATGTATGTATGTATGTATGTATGTATGTATGTATGTATGTATGTATGTATGTATGTATGTATGTATGTATGTATGTATGTATGTATGTATGTATGTATGTATGTATGTATGTATGTATGTATGTATGTATGTATGTATGTATGTATGTATGTATGTATCTATCTATCTATCTATCTATCTATCTATCTATCTATCTATCTATCTATCTATCTATCTATCTATCTATCTATCTATCTATCTATCTATCTATCTATCTATCTATCTATCTATCTATCTATCTATCTATCTATCTATATATCTATTTATCGATCTATCTTTATCACCATTATCATCACCATCATATCATCATCATCAATTATCATCATCAGCATAAACATCGCACCACCTCTCGTTAACTCCTATTAGTTATGTCTTCAACAAATTACAGCCAAACCTTTCTAGCCTGTGCCACCAGTTCAAGGTCTCTCCACATGTTTTTTAATCCGTTTTATGTGTCTTCACTTCCATTCTCCCCATAAACTCCAGGGAAATACATGGGTCCTAACTCAGCTATACTACATCAATAAAACTATCTTAAATCAATATAAGCAGATTATATAAATCTAGCTCCTACTTTGTCGAATAAAGCAATATTACATCAAATAGCCGTGCTATATCTTATACAAGCTGCTTTATATAATTGTATATGCGAATAGGACAGGCAACAGGAGATTTCATTGCAGCGGGAAATATCAATTTATATTACGAGCAGGTATACCTGTCAAAACAATAATGTGAGAAGATTTACAGCCAACGTCTTAACCTTTCAAAATCAGCAGTACATTTAGAAGACTGGAGATTTGGCTTGCAACTTATTTTGTTGATTCTGCATGAAATTAGTTCTTACCTTTACACACCAATGAGTTAGCTTGTGTTAAAAAAGAATAATCATCTTGAAATGTTGTGATTTTTATCGCTATGGCTTCTGATGCGTCCTCTAACTGCATTACATGGGATTTGGTATTGAAAATGGGGTTTGTGTTGAAAATGGGGTTTGTGTTGAAAATGGGGTTTGTGTTGAAAATGGGGTTTGTGTTGAAAATGGGGTTTGTGTTGAAATAAAGAAAGAGCGAGTTCATTGCGCTCACCAGCACGTAGAAGGAGACAACTAAGATGGGGTGGAGCGTGGTGCTCGTCATGTCACTATGCAAACATAAAATTACTTCGTGCACCACCACCACCACCGCACGGACGTTTAATGACCTTGAGTTGGGTTTCCTGCAAGTAGGCTAGCATTAGTGGCGCAATGCTACAAAAGCAGTTAAAAAGGCTACGAAAATAAAAGAGATATACTATGCATTACAAGAGTAATATTTCTGGAATCTGAGAGTAAGATAAAGGGGTGGAGATTGAAATAGCATAAGGAGAAAAGAACTAGAGACAGAATTTAAAAATGTTGAAAAAGAATTAGAAAAGACCTTGGCTCAATACTAGGCGTAAACTTGCTGAAGGTCAAAGGTTGAGGGTCAGAGGAAAGCTAATGAATGAGTAAACATAAATGTTGCTATATTATATTAGTATACCTATACCATATTATATTAGTATACATATACTTTATAGGGATCGGAGTGGCTAAGAGGTATGGCGTCCGCCTGGAGTTCTAGAGGTACCGGGTTCGATTCCCAGTTGAGGGAGTATAGTTTATGAACATTTTTTTCTTCAGAACCAGTGGCCCTAATGATGTCATACTCCCCCTAGCCTCCTGGGTAGTGAGATCAGATGCCTAGCCTTCTCGGATAAGGGCGAAAAAATAGGAGGTCGCATGTACAAGTTGCGCACGTTAAAAATCCCACGGCAGTTGGAAATCGTAAACAGTAGGCATATTAGGCAGCTGCCCTGACAAAAATTAGAAACCTGCCCACAACAAAAATATTTATAGAATGTGTGATTCCTATATACACACAGTACACTTATAAAATATTACATTATTATCATACCTATACTATATTATATAGTATACAAATCACTTGTATTATCTATTCTCTTGTATGGGTGTGAGAGCTGGACACTCACTGCAGATGCGGAGCGAAGGATTCAGGCTTTCGAGTATAAATGTTATAGAAGAATTTTGCGCATTTGCTATAAAGAGCACAAAACAAATGTCTATGTTAGAGAGAAGATAAACACCTATGCAGGCCACTGTCGTGAGAAATTCTAATCCACATATATAAATTAAAAGTAAATGTAAAGCCTAACAATTTTTTTTTTAAAATTCTATAAAAGGAAGAAGAATGGTAAAGAACAGTGCTGTCACAATGACAGTACTCGAAATCCCCTTTGTTTTATGCTTCGTCTGCAAATTGTAACGTTTCCACGTTAAATATAAGCCACTGCATAAATACAAGCGTTTCCACAACACATTAAAACGGGTATTGCATTTCTAAGAAAAACATTGAGAGGCACACTGCGTAATGACCTAAATTAATCCTAACATTAATTATACAACGTTACCAAAACGAACGAACAGATGGACTCAGATAGAAAGAAGGGAGGGCTGAAGGCAGCAACACAAGCAACACTAAACACGCGTCTCGCTATATTAATGCCACCCCTAACACGCGTGTAAGGCCACATGCACTAACTTTATTTCAGACGGACAGTGATAAAAACACTACCCTTCCCAGAGTTAGGTTTTTAAAACCTGAAAAACGCTTATTGGGGAAACCTGACATTCTACTGTTTTATGTCCGAAATCCTGACATTAGTCTGACAGTACAGCAGGACAGGTGGCGGTTCTAACATAAAAAAAAAAAAACAACTACACGACTATCCTAGAAAATACATATTTTGAACGCAGCCACTTAGCTCCATTAAACTTATATATTTGGATTCCTTAAGACTTGCTAACAAAGAATATGTTAAGTGTTACGCAAATAGTCCAGGAATTAATAAATTATAGGCAAAAGAAAATAGTGAGGGTGTCAGACAGCCCCAAAACATCAGAATCGCTCAGTGAAAGAATTTTAAACCACCATTGTACGGAAATAGGCCACAAGTTACATTTGAATTGATTGGATGGAATGATATGTAAGGCTAAACACGATTAGTCGGACTATAAATGCTATCTTTTGTTGTCAAGGGAGACGGAAGTAAGAGTACTTTTTTTCAAACGATTGGGTAGAGATGGCCTGATTGGTTAGGTCGGTTAATATAGTTAATTGATAGCGTTAGTTCGAGACCACTAGTTCAAATAAGCTTGATAAAGCAACAGTGCGTTGAAGCCAGCTCATATTTTTGCTAAATAAAAGCCTGGAACATAAGCAGATGGGAATTTGTGCCAGTATTTGTGCCAGAATTCATTGCTAGTCAACGTATCTGTGTTTATTTCCATGAATTGTGGAACTGTGGTCCTAGTATTGAAGCCGCACCTGGTCTGAGCGTTTGCTGAATCCAGAGGCTGACAGCATACTCTTGGGTCCCTATAGTAACCAGTGAGGTGTCTTCAGAAACAGTGAATAGTCGAGCAGAGGAGTCCTTGCTGCCGCCATCACGAAAGTTAAGCCCACTGTGGCCAAAAGAGCTCAACACTATGTACCCCTCGTAAATGACACTAACTTAATTAAAGAGGGGCAATTAATTGTTTTAATGTTCGGAACTGAGACCATCTCCAATACTAGTTCCAACATACACAAGCACATGCAGTCATGATGTCTAATAAGAATCTATCTTGAAGAACAAAACCAGTATTACCTCATATTACCACATCACAACTCACACACATAGAATACTAATATTGTATGTCAATGCAAAGACCACATTTATATATGTGTACATAATATTTGAAATTACATGTTATTATATTGCCTGGTTCACTGTGTAGTTGAATCAGGATCACTATTGTAGAGAAAATCAATACATATGTACATATCTGAAATTTATCATTGAATCTTTTAAGATAGTCTTCTAGAGTGTTGACTGTTTGTGAGTGTCACAGTATTGTCAAGTGTGGTGGAATAATTAAATTGTTTATCTGTTGTTGTTGTGGTGACTTACACTTCATCATTTGCATAACCCTAGACATATAACGTTGCCAACACAATATTCCAGAATAATTCTGACTGAGATATAAATATGTGGCAGTAAGTAAGGTTATCTGTAAAACACTACACATATTAGATACAGATACCTTCACAGCTGATCTCAGTCAGTACACTAAGTCCCTATAAATATTTATATCATCCCACTTTACCACAGCCACCAAGAACCACTTTTGTCAGTAGTGAAACGTCGAAAGCTTGCCTGGTTTGGGCATGTAACTCGTCATGACTCCCTTTCGAAAATGATCCTCCAGGGAACAGTCGAAGGTAAAGGGAGAAGAGGAAGGCAAAGAAAATCCTGCGCTGATAACATCAAAGAATGGGCAGGACACGGTTTTTCCACACTTGTACGCATTGCTGAGGATAGAGAGCAGTGGAGGACCCTGTCTGCTGATGCTTCCACCATGGCACCCCTACGACCCATGACGGGTTACGGGTTGAGATGAGATGATGACTATATTATATTAGTATACATAAAATGTATTATATTAGTATACCTATACTATATTATACTAGTATACTTATATTGTATTTTATTAGTATACGTTTATTATATTATATTAGAATACCTATATTATATTATATTATGATACCTATACTGTATTATATTAGTACACCTATACTTTATTATATTAGTATACATATACTGTATTATATTATTATACTTATGGGAGCCGCGCTGGTGTAATGGCTTCGGCGTTGTACTGGCGACCAGGTGTTCATGGTTCAAACCCGGGCGTCGGCGTTTGAAGAAATGTTTACGGCCGGAAATTTGACTGAATAGCCTGAACGGCTCCTGTGATAAACCCTCTGTGGATGGGAAGGAGCGAAGCTCCTGACCGGGTTGGAAGGAAAGTCCTCAGGTTCCCCAGCCTCGCAATGACATGTCATTGGGCCGAAGGGCTGAAAGCCCAAGTGCTGCTGGTTAAGGAAAAAAAAAAAAAAAAAAATTATTATACTTATACTATATTAAATTTGTATACCTATACTTTATTATATTAGTATACCTATACTGTATTATATTATTCTTCTTCTTCTTCTTTGATCCTTAGCCACCGACCGTCAAAGCAGTCAGTGGCCATCACGCCTAGTGGCGTCTTGTAGGGCAACAACAAATTGATTCCACTTTGCTCGGTCGGTGGCCATCCTTCGTACAGTGCCTCAACTCTGGTTCATTCTTTGCATCTCAGCCTCCACAGCCCTCCGTCAAGTTGTTTTTGGTCGGCCTCTCTTTCGTTTTCCTTCAGGGGTCCAAAGCATAGCTGTTCTTGTGATGGCATCGGTGTCTCTTCAGAGGACATGGCCAACCCAGCTCCAGCGTCTGCCAGCTATGATGGTGTGCATGTCCTCTTGCTTGCTCCGAGTAAGCAGATCTTGGTTGGTGATGGTATTCGGCCAAAAGATTCGGTGAATTTTTCTTAGGCATGTTGTGTGAAAAGAGGACAATTTCGACATTTCCTTCTCTGTAACTCTCCAGCATTCCGCACCATAGAGAAGCACTGAGAGCACACAGCTCTGATATAATTTTAATTTTGTGCTTGTGCTGTATTGAGAGGACTTCCAGATGTTGTTTAGGCTAAAAAAGGCTGTTCTTGCTTTATTCATTCTGATGTTGATGTCTTTGCCTGCCCCGCCGTTTGGTGTTACTATGCATCCTAGGTATGTGAAGGTGTCTGTCTGTACCATTGCTGATTCCTTACTGATATGGGCTCAGGGTTGCTCATATTGAGCGTCATGACCTCTGACTTCTTTAAATTGATGTTCAAGCCCACCTGCTGGCTATACTTATTAAGTCTATCCGTTTTTTCCTGGATGTGTTGATGTGAATGTGCTAGTAGTGCAATGTCATCTGCATATTCCAGATCTTCCAATGTAGAAAATGTAATCCATCTTATTCCTCTTGGACTGCCCTGTCGCATGAAAATATAATTAATAGTAGATAAAGCTTGACAGCTGTATATGTTGAGGAACAATAGTGCACACGGAAGTGTGATAGTGATGCGCAAGAGAGATAGGCAGAAGGCACAGGCTGAGTCAGTGAGTTCTTCACTAAGAAAACCACACACACAGCTCTTCTTGTTTTCTCTGGCGACAATATTACTCTTTTGCACACACTGTGTCACTCACAAATAGTAGGGTAAAGAAGTAAAGTTAGATTGAGGATTTGGTAGTCTGAACTGAACGAACAATCCTATCGAGGTTAACTCAATTTATTTCAATTTAGAAATGTAAATAAATCAATAATGATTTTACAGCACATAATAATAAAGATTATCACGAGAAAACAAACTCACAACAATTTGATGATTTTAAAGAAGAAAAAATTATTACACAAATAGTGAAAATACGGATTATGAATGAATTGTGTTAGTAAAGTTCCCGGCAGGCCTGATAAGCTTTTGCTGGAAAATATGTGAAATACTGTTTGTGTGTAAATGAATGTTTGTTCCTTTGTTCCTTTGGTGTGAATGTTGGAAACAACTTATATCCTGGGGTTCTCTAGGAAAAATATATCGTAATCCAATGCTTGAAATTAACTTCACTGTTCGAATAAGGTATCCACAAAGGGGCACAGAATCTGAACACGATTTTATAAATCCAAGATTGGGGTAACGACTTCACTGTTCGAATAAGGTATCCACAATGGGCACATAATCTGAACACGATTTTTATAAATCCAAGATAGGTGTAACGTATCCACAGTTGATGCGATATCCACAGATAACGAATTTGCTTCCAAAGGTGGGATGGAGGGTTAAAATGGGTGGAGTATGGTACGGGTGATGGTTGTTAAGGGTAATATCTGGTGTTGAGAATCGTTGCAATAATTGCAGTAATTGAAGTAATTGAAATGATTGAAATAATCGAAATAATTGAAGGGAATTATTGTGACTGGTGGACGAGGACTATATGGCCACTGGCCAAAGGTAACCTCTTTTCAGCAATACGAGACAAGACTTTGCTCTGCGTAAATCTGTTAGACAAAACAAAAATACATGTGTAACTACACTTCTGCTGCAACATGCAGATTACAACAGAAACAATTTAAGCAGTGTCCAGCGTCGGCATGTTGATATCCATGCATGCGTCTCGTTCCTAAAATAGGTCGGTCCATTCTTAAACATTCCTGTCTGCTGTGAATGAATTAGCTGGCCAGTCCAGGTACATACACCATAACAAGACTGTTGCTTCCTCCCCTGTCAGACAAAGTTACATGAGGGTCCGCTAGAGAATCCTCCTGTGCTTTCCACCGGTCATTCCTTTCCGCATTCATAATAATATGCTCATACATTAATGTTACAAACATTGAAAAGTAAAATGATCATTGAAATTATGAATGATACAAACATTGTAACATAACATCGCTTTAAAATACAAGCAGTGAAAATAAATGAATTTTCGTAAGCATTTATGATACATACATGGTAAAGGAAACCCGTTTATATAATACGCTTAGATTTTCACCATGATAGTAATATATTTCATTAGACTTTCACCCTGATAGTAATATATTTCATATCTATATATTTGAGCTAATTTCCTATTTACTGGAAAAAGCGAATACATACCCGCTCCGGGATTTTAGTCTGTTAAGTTTAAACGAGAGGGCACTTGGTGTGTTTAACTCAAGTCTCCCTATGTACAGTTTTACTTTACAAGACTACGAAATGCGTCTTTCTCTTACAGTTGCTTAACACCAAGTGAAGTCTAAAAAACTAGTTTGTTAAAGAAAGAATTAATTTCGATTTACCCGCTACATTTTAAACGTTCCCACGATAGCCAAAAGTTAATTATGTCCCGTCTCATGCTAAGACACGTAAAAGATTTATCGTGCCGGTCTCCAGTTGACCACTGCACACTGAAATTAGATACTCTGGGAACCACTGTCGTTTCCACTAAGCGAATAAATCGTATAGACATCTTTAAAGAAATGCTTTTAAGTGCCTTGATAGAATTTGGGATCGTATGACAGGACCTTTAATGAAGACTTGAAAAACAGCTAAAGCACAGATCGCAGGTGCAAATATTTCCGTAGAGAACACAGACAAATGTGAAGGAAAAGAAAAGTAAGGAATTTTAACATAATCTAGACAAAATCTTCGAGCACTCCGTGACAGAAACTCCCCAATTTAAAATAGTTGCAAACTATTCAACGAGAGAAGGTCTTTGTCTAAATTATAAATTCCTTCTGTCACCCAACTTTTCAATTCTCTCGACCTCTGTCCGCTTGCTAACGCTCCACTTGGCCATGGCTCTACATTTTGAGAATCCCTGGTCTGAGTTCTCAATGAGCTAACTTTCGTAATTTCTTCTGGGCCCGTTCGTCCGGCCAAAATGCTGTACTCATTCACCTCTTCATACAAAAGAAATTTCATATGAACTAGTGTAGAGAGTGCACTATCTGTTGTGAGTTCACTGCGCTTTGTCTGCCATTGTTCCGTGGCCCGCTTGAATGGGCGTGCAAACCATCCTTTGTCACGGTAACAACGAAATTCTTGCTTGTGTCTCTTCCTTAAGAAATGGGGACTTCTCATGTATCTCCTTAACTCTGCTTCTACGTTTGACCTGCCTAGGCGGTCAATATTCCCTGTCTTTCTTTCTGGATTGAAAGTTTCCCATTGCGGGTTAAAACGTCCAATACTCAAGTTTCCGAAACATACCAAGTTTTCAAATAACTTGTTCCTTGATAAATCACACCAAGATTGAGGGTAACTGGCGTTCAGGTATGAACGAGGCAGTTTTTCGTGGGTGAAAATCAACTTTATAGCTGTGAGCATAGGGGGTTTAATGCGGGTGTCATTCTCTCCCTTCCACTTTCTGTCTATTCGCTGGTTATTCCCATTATCAATACTCTTCTCAACCACAGGCGTATCTTGTATCTCAGCCTGGGCTTTTCCTATCACTGTTGTGATTTTCTCAAGCAAAATGTTGGTTGGATCTTTCAATGACCCTGGCGTATCTCCTCTAATTTGAAAATATGCATCTCCTTCTGTAAAACTAATCGTCTCCTTGGGAATAGGGAAACTGTTGTAGAATGGCTTCTCAGCAGAAGTATGAACTCTCTCATTTTCATCCGTGTTTTTATGTTCCCGTGGTCCATTATTTGGTAGGGGTGCTAAAATTTCCGTTTGCTTGATGTTTTCACAGAAGGGTTGTCCACCTGGCGCCTGTGAACTACGTTCGCTGGGTGTCATATTCGTTTCTCTCTCACAGAGAAGGGGTGGGGTTTTTGATGCTGGGTTAAACCCAGTGATATGGCAAGTTTTTGCCGGTTTACACTTTTCCAACATTCCAGTGGATAAAGTGACAGGTAAAGAAGTTTCCTCTTGAACCTGGTCTACGACCATTGTGTCTCTATGAGTCACATGTTTTATCAGACCTTTGCGTGGTTCCGCGTGTACCATTAAAGGCTGTTTTAGTTCTCCTAGAACTATGTAACTTCCCTTGTCGTTCACTCCGTAAATGTCAACAATGAGAGGTTCCTCTGGGCTACTATTAAGCTCTCTGTCCTTTTGTTGCCCAGATGACATTAATCGCGGGATGGGGCCGTTACTGAAGTTATCTGTCTTCTTAGACGTTTCTTTACAGTCTCCATTCCTTCGGTTTTTCCTTTCTTGAAGGTTTACCATGTTTCTATTGTTTTTGTAGTCCTGAGCGCTTTTGTTGTGGTTATTAAATCGGTCTTTGTGTGCTTTCTGAGATTGAGCGAAGGCATGTTGTTGATTATTATAGATGTTCGGGGTGTCTTGGGAATTCCTCTTCTGACGTGTTCCTGACGAGAGGGTACTTTTCCTCATACTACCAGCATTTATGTGCGTAGGTACCTTCAAAAAGGGGTCATGACTTATCGAGTTCGATGTCCGCCTCTCTGCTTTGCCTAACCATGGGCTCTGAGTACTAAGTTGCGCTTCCTGTGGAGCAGAGGGTGCTTCCTCTTGAAATAATGGTTCATCTGACCTGGGAGTGGGGCTCTGGGATTCCGTGGCCTCATGACTAGTCATGGGTTTCAAATCTCTTGGCGAGTTTTGAGTTTCCAGTGGCGGCGTCTTCAACTTAAGGTAAAGTTGAGCTTCCAGCTGTTCCTTCTCATAAGCTGCTTCACTGCTTATGGCCTCTTCTTTCCACTTGGCTTCCTTCTCGTTCCAGTCGCGAGTCCATTTTTCATCACTCTCTATCATTTCTATCTCTGTTCTCGTGAAAAGTTCTGCCTGTTCTAAGACATGTTTCGCAATTAACTTTCTCGAGTAACCTCTTTCCTCGCCTTCCAAATAAGAGTCACTTATCCATGTATCTAGACATCTTATAATTTTTATGGAATCGGTCACTTTGTGATCTGTCAGATATTGGATAAATCTAGCTCTCAGTTCAGCTACTGCGTTCATTTTAGATCGCTGGGTAGGTAGTTCAATCTCTCAGTATACGCTGCACTAGTTTCCAGTTATTACTAATAACTCTATGAAGTATTGTAATAATAAACCACTGATCAATTTACAGAAGCTCGAGGTAATACTATTAAGTCTACTGACGTAATGTATCCCTTTACAGATGCTAGTATAATTGATATTTTAATAATACTTATTTCTGCTGAATTAAGGTATTATTAACTTTAGACAGACGCTAAACTTGCTTCCCATTATTACTAATAATTCTATGAAGTATTGTAATAATAACCACTAATCAATTTACTGAGGCTCGTGGTAATACTATTAAGTCTTCTGACGTAATGTAACTCATTAATGGAAGTTTAGTATAATTGGATTTTTGACAATTCCTTATTTCTGCTGAATTAAGGTCTCATCACTTGAGTAATACTCAAGTATAAACAATTCCCTTCAATATCTCACACACATACACACTCTACCGCCTGTTAAATGTACCACTTAATTACCTTAGTTAACAATTTAACGTAATTAAATAACCCTGAATTAAATTAGTGCCAGCAACGTTCTGTTACTTTAAAATTATAATTGTTCTGTTCAGATACTACCAGAAGTGTCGTTGTCTAGGGCGTTATAAGTATATAGTCCACAGTATAGACTAATAGTTCAAGATTCCTTACAGTTTCTGCAGAACAATTTAAAGACAAGATTCCCTGTAGTCACTGTGAAATAAGAATCCAGAAATTCAAATCCCGGACGAGCCCCCAATAATTGTCGCATGAAAATATAATTAATAGTAGATAAAGCTTGACAGCTGTATATGTTGAGGAACAATAGTGCACACGGAAGTGTGATAGTGATGCGCAAGAGAGATAGGCAGAAGGCACAGGCTGAGTCAGTGAGTTCTTCACTAAGAAAACCACACACACAGCTCTTCTTGTTTTCTCTGGCGACAATATTACTCTTTTGCACACACTGTGTCACTCACAAATAGTAGGGTAAAGAAGTAAAGTTAGATTGAGGATTTGGTAGTCTGAACTGAACGAACAATCCTATCGAGGTTAACTCAATTTATTTCAATTTAGAAATGTAAATAAATCAATAAGGATTTTACAGCACATAATAATAAAGATTATCACGAGAAAACAAACTCACAACAATTTGATGATTTTAAAGAAGAAAAAATTATTACACAAATAGTGAAAACAATGGATTATGAATGAATTGTGTTAGTAAAGTTCCCGGCAGGCCTGATAAGCTTTTGCTGGAAAATATGTGAAATACTGTTTGTGTGTAAATGAATGTTTGTTCCTTTGTTCCTTTGGTGTGAATGTTGGAAACAACTTATATCCTGGGGTTCTCTTGGAAAAATATATCGTAATCCAATGCTTGAAATTAACTTCACTGTTCGAATAAGGTATCCACAAAGGGGCACAGAATCTGAACACGATTTTATAAATCCAAGATTGGGGTAACGACTTCACTGTTCGAATAAGATATCCACAATGGGCACATAATCTGAACACGATTTTTATAAATCCAAGATAGGTGTAACGTATCCACAGTTGATGCGATATCCACAGATAACGAATTTGCTTCCAAAGGTGGGATGGAGGGTTAAAATGGGTGGAGTATGGTACGGGTGATGGTTGTTAAGGGTAATATCTGGTGTTGAGAATCGTTGCAATAATTGCAGTAATTGAAGTAATTGAAATGATTGAAATAATCGAAATAATTGAAGGGAATTATTGTGACTGGTGGACGAGGACTATATGGCCACTGGCCAAAGGTAACCTCTTTTCAGCAATACGAGACAAGACTTTGCACTGCGTAAATCTGTTAGACAAAACAAAAATACATGTGTAACTACTCTTCTGCTGCAACATGCAGATTACAACAGAAACAATTTAAGCAGTGTCCAGCGTCGGCATGTTGATATCCATGCATGCGTCTCGTTCCTAAAATAGGTCGGTCCATTCTTAAACATTCCTGTCTGCTGTGAATGAATTAGCTGGCCAGTCCAGGTACATACACCATAACAAGACTGTTGCTTCCTCCCCTGTCAGACAAAGTTACATGAGGGTCCGCTAGAGAATCCTCCTGTGCTTTCCACCGGTCATTCCTTTCCGCATTCATAATAATATGCTCATACATTAATGTTACAAATGTTTGAAAAGTAAAATGATCATTGAAATTATGAATGATACAAATATTGTAACATAACATCGCTTTAAAATACAAGCAGTGAAAATAAATGAATTTTCGTAAGCATTTATGATACATACATGGTAAAGGAAACCCGTTTATATAATACGCTTAGATTTTCACCATGATAGTAATATATTTCATTAGACTTTCACCCTGATAGTAATATATTTCATATCTATATATTTGAGCTAATTTCCTATTTACTGGAAAAAGCGAATACATACCCGTTCCGAGATTTTAGTCTGTTAAGTTTAAACGAGAGGGCACTTGGTGTGTTTAACTCAAGTCTCCCTATGTACAGTTTTACTTTACAAGACTACGAAATGCGTCTTTCTCTTACAGTTGCTTAACACCAAGTGAAGTCTAAAAAACTAGTTTGTTAAAGAAAGAATTAATTTCGATTTACCCGCTACATTTTAAACGTTCCCACGATAGCCAAAAGTTAATTATGTCCCGTCTCATGCTAAGACACGTAAAAGATTTATCGTGCCGGTCTCCAGTTGACCACTGCACACTGAAATTAGATACTCTGGGAACCACTGTCGTTTCCACTAAGCGAATAAATCGTATAGACATCTTTAAAGAAATGCTTTTAAGTGCCTTGATAGAATTTGGGATCGTATGACAGGACCTTTAATGAAGACTTGAAAAACAGCTAAAGCACAGATCGCAGGTGCAAATATTTCCGTAGAGAACACAGACAAATGTGAAGGAAAAGAAAAGTAAGGAATTTTAACATAATCTAGACAAAATCTTCGAGCACTCCGTGACATGCCCTCTGTTGTCTGGCGCATCACCCAGTCTATGACTGTTAAAAATAGAGTTGTTGATAAGGGGCATCTCTGTCGTACTCCTGTCTTCACCTCAAAGGTTAGGCTGCTCTGCCCAACACTACATGTAAAGTTGGCATAGAGGCTTTTTATGATCGACACTATGCAGCTTGGAATTCCATAAGCCCTCAGTATTTTCCATAAACTGTCCCTATGTTTGCTGTCAAAAGCCTTTTCAAAATCAACGAAGTTAATGTACAGCTGTCTTTGCCATTCTGAGCACTGCTCTATAATGTTCCTGAGAGTGAATATATGATCTACACATCTTCTGTTCTTTCTAAATCCTGCTTGTTCTTTCCTCAGTTTGTGGTCTACTGCTTTTGAAATTCTCTGTATAATTATCCTGCCTAGTATTTTGCTGGGAACTGAGAGAAGAGTGATTCCTCTCCAATTATTGCAGTCTGCAAGATCTCCCTTCTTGGGCAATTTGACAATTATTCCTTTGTTCCACTCTGATGGTGTTGTCCCCGTTTTCCACACTTGTGCAAATAGTGGTTCTAATAGTTCTGCTGCTAGCTCAGGGTCTGTCTTAAATAGCTCTGCATTTAAGTTATCATGGCCAGGAGCTTTTCCATTCTTTAACCCTTTGATTGTTGTGATGATTTCTTCTTTTTGTGGAATGTCTGTATTTACATCTAGATCGTTTTCAGCCTCAGGAACATTCAATTGTGTCTCTGGTGGTTCCCTGTTCAGAGTTTCTCTGAAGTGCTCTGCCCATCTTGTTTCCTGTCCCTCTGCTGTCGAGATGAGATTTCCTTGCTTATCTCTTACTAATGTAATATTGTTTGCACCTCGTTTTCCGCTGATGAATTTAGTTATTTTGTATACTGTGCTTTGTTCATTTCTCATTGCTGCCTCTTCTGCCTGTCTTGCAAGATCGTCTAGGAAATTCCTTTTGTTGGCTCGGGTTTGGCGTTTAACTTCCTTGTCCAGCTGACTATACTGTTCGCTATATAGTTGCTTTAACCTGGGGGACTTCGCTTCTGTTTTCTTTCTTTTCATTTCCTTTCTCAGTGTTATGGTGTTTAATGTTTCTGGTGTTATCCAGTCTTGCTTCTTCCTTTCCTGGAATCCCAAGCATGATTTGCTGCTTTCCTTATATATTGTTGAAATGGTGTTGAATTTCTGGTCTATATCATCAGTCAATGTCTTTTCCTGACTTTTGGCAAATTGATATCGTTTCTTTATGTCAGCCGCAAAATGTTGTAGTGAAATGGACAGAGATACAACGGTAAAATATCTCCAAAGATAACATTTAAGGATAAAAACATAATGCGTAGGCTGCGAATAGTACATGATCGCCTATACCGCGGGTCATCACCCTCCATAAAAATTGACTTGCTAGACAGGAGGGGAACGGAGGATCAAAAAGGAAAAATATGACTGGAAAGATTGCGTGAGACTAGAAAGGCTAAGGAGACGCAATTGGGGGGGAAACGGGGAAAAGTCACGTTTCCCAAGTTGACATAAAAAGTAAGCAACTCGACAGAAGGGACCATAGATATGTTACGCCACAGTCATTTATTGGACGCTTTTGCGCGATACCAAGCCCTTGATTTGAATTCAGCGGCTAAACGCAGATGTTAGGAATATTACAAAAATTAAAAAGTATTTTTTTCTTAATATTAATGTTAGGAATATAAAAATTAGCTGGCCGGATGGCCTATTCTGAGCAGTGAACTAATATGTTCTTAATTTTACAGACGGATAGATAATATTGAAGATAATGACAAAAGACAGTGTTGTTCACATCATCGACAGACTGTATTGAATCTAAAAGTGTCGCTAATTGCACAAAAAAACACGACCTCGAAACGCAGGTGTTCAAATTTACTTAGTATGGAGGAGAGGGTTTTTGGGTGGTAGCTGTGTCTAAATATAACTTTTAACGACAAAATTTTGGAGGGGAGAGAAAGGTTGGTTCAAAAATCAAGTACATTTTGTAGAAACACAAGTAGAGACGGACAGACTAACAGATAACCATCCATACTTGACTGAAGCATGACTGAAATGACTTTATGGTAGGAAATTTGAATTTAAAATAAACCAAGGCAGTGATTGGCCACAGACAATCATATCATTAGCGCTCAGACGCGAAAGTGGGGCCATTCTTCAATAGTTGTTCAGTGATAGACACAGATTTTAAAGTGTGGTGATTTCCATATGAAAGAAAGTGTAATAAATTTAGGGACGCCATACTATAGCCAGCAGCTCAGCTGAGTTTTGCTAGCAATTCTGTGTTATTTATTCATAATCTGGTAAGATTGAAATTATTTCTTTATATATTTTGAATATTGTTTCATGTTCGAGTGATTTGATACTGCCATATCGAAATCTAGCCTTACAAACAAGTAGGGATTTGCTCTAGACCCCCCGCCCTAGTCAGGGTCTAGGGACCAACAATGTACATAAACTCCAGCAAGGATTATGCAAGACAGATCAAGTGTTGAGAATAATGAAACATATTACCTATCCTCTTTTAGGGCAGACAACTAATAAATATTTTTCAGAACCTATAGTCTGGGAGGATCTATCTGATGTAAAACCACCATGGTAAATGTGCTGTTTGGTCAGAGAGATCTGACCTGTCTGTATGATGTGGTTGTTGTGTCAGTGTTGTGTCCAGACGTGGGTAGAGAATAGAATTTTGACACATAGCCAATACTTTGATTGCAGAGCTGTGAGTTTCAGCTGTCAACAAGGCGGTGTCTATCCAGTTGGTGATTTTACTCGAGTGTATCTGTGCAGTACGTTGTGACAGAGACCACTATTATTGCCCGCCAGCACGGAGAGGTGGGACCACCAGATTTCAGCACCAGAGCTACTTCTTCAAGATGAGTGAGCCTCTGGTCTGCTGGAAGTTCACCAACGCCTTTTAGTTGCTAATACCCCATAAAATTCCTGCAATTTACTGGACACTGTGTAGTCAATATAGACAGGTGTGATGAGGCCACCCCAACAGCACAAGCATTAACTATCCTCCCAAGTAGATGACTACTAGAACATTTTAATAAAACTAACTAGTCTAGTACTTATATATGTACACTCTTGCATTTATTATGTAACATTCCATGCATTTTTTTCATTAATTTTAAATCCTTTTCCTAAAAAAAGTTCTGGTCAACATAAAACTTGATCCAGAACAAATACATGTAATATAATTCTATCAAAAATTTTACACACGTGAGTTAGTTCAGTGTATTTTAACATTTGTTAATATTATTAGTCTGCTTAAATATCTGTGGGTGTATCTATAATTATCTCACCACATTACATATCATTACCCTAGACATTTTACTTAGATACATTCATTAAGAAAAAAATTAAGTGTGAGGTCGTAGTGGTAGCAAGAAAGGCCTTCTGACAATTCACAACTACATTTTATCTCAGGAGCCTTCACAGCTGGCCTCATACATTACATTTAGTAACATCACCATCATACAATACCATCAAACCCACTACATACATTGGGGTCTTGTCCAGGGATAATTAGCCCAACAGTAATATTAGGATCTCCTGGTTGGAGAAATAAAATTAGAAAAAAAAAAAAAAAATTGTGAAATTCCCTTTAAAATTAAAAGTGTCCCTGCAGATAAAAGTTGGTGAATCTTCACAGCCAGTGACAACTAATTAGTTTTTTTTTTTTTTTTTTTTTTTTTTTGCGTTCGCCCGCTAATACTCGAGGCGAAATCTCAGGTTATTATTTTTTTTATGTCTAACCTGACATTGATTTTACGTGAGTATCCCTTTATTTCTTGTACAGAGACAGGTGTCCCTCGCCATTCAGGCAAATACTCGCCGATTTCGGAGGTACCCATTGCAGCTGGGTCGGCTCAGGAGCCGCCAGTCCCTGGTCGACGACACTCCTTCAAATGTCCTCGCCAGGTCTCGAGTTAATCCAGTCCAAATCCCGGTCGACGAAAAATCCTCAAATGCCGTCGCCCGGGTTTGATCCTGTATCACCCGGTCGCCAGAGCGGTGTTGTAACCACTACGCTAGCGCGGCTCCCCACTAATTAGTTAACTGGTTAGTTAGAATTAGTTAGACTATAGTCATAAGAAGTACTTAGTGTATTTACTGGTTAGAGATTTAGCTTGTATATTATTATATTGTCTGAAAAGTATGGCGGAGCTAGCAAAATTCCGATCAGCTGCTGTGCTGACCGCAAAGGAGATGGGAATGGATGGTCAAATTTTAATTCAATATGTAACGGCTGAATGTGATAAATATATTGAAAGGGAAGATAGAAAGTTAGCTGAAGAAAAGAGGTTACAAATTGAGGCAGAAGAAAAACGACAGCAAAGGGAGGCAGAAGAAAAACGACAGCAAAGGGAGGCAGAAGAAAAACGACAGCAAAGGGAGGCAGAAGAAAAAGGTTGACTGCCGAAAGGGAGGCAGAAGATAGAAGGTTGCAGAGGGAGCACGAATTACGACTAAGGGAGCTGGAATTACAAGGCCCGGCTCCTGAAAATGGTGCCAGCCCTTTTGCCTCAGATGCTACGCCCAGTCTGGGAGCCTCAAACTCAGCTATGGGGTTTCATTTAGACCATTTTGTTGAAAAAGACGATGACATAGAGGGGTACCTAGGACGTTTTGAGTTATTAGCTACTACATATGGGTTAGAGAGAGAGAGGTGGAGTTTAAAGCTATCACAGGGATTGAGAGGTACTTCTTATGAAGTATTTGCCAAAATGAACAGGGAAGACCAAGACAATTATGACATGTTAAAGCAGGCTTTGTTATTAAGGTACGAGAAGAATGGTGAATTTTATCGTAAGAAATTTAGAAATGCCAAACTGTTGTCTGGGGAGACATACCACCAATTCTCTGCTAGACTAGAAACCTATTTGGAGAAATGGACGGCTCTGGGGAAGACCCAAGATCTTAAAGAAATGATCATGATTGAGCAATTGAGAGAGTCCATGGCTCCAGACATGAGAAAATTTCTCATGGAACAAGGTGCAGAGAAGTTGGGGGAAATTTTAAATGTTGCTGAGAGGTATCAGGCAGCTCAGGCAGAGGTAAGTGGTGCTAAAAAGAAGCACATAGACAATTTTAAAGCTCCACAGCAATTTAATAAATTTGATAATAGAGAGCAGGGAAATAAAGGTAGGACAAACTTTGAGCGGCCAAGAAATGACTATCGCGACAGAAACTCACAGTTCAATGACCAAAAGTTCAATGAAAGAAAACCGTTGAACCAAGGAAAAAGATGGTGTAAATGGTGCAAGAAGGATAACCATAACACCGAATTTTGTAGAAGGAAACCTTCAAACATTGCTGCAATGAAGTCGGGGACGCGAAGATTAAAGGTTAATCCTAATGGACAACAGGAACCTTATCACCCCCAAGTTTGTGAGGATGTTATTTGTAATGGGGTCACCATAAGGTGCCTTTATGATACAGGTTTGGATTATGATTCAGTTGTGAAGTCTAGCCTAGTGGACCCAAGTCAGTATACCACAGAAACAGTGGAAATACAAGGGGCGACTAAGGACATACCACTCATGACACTTCCCATCGCTAGGATAACGGTGAAAACTCGCTATGTGGAAGGAGAAATCAGAGCAGCAGTGATAGATGAACCAATCTACCCTCTGATATTGGGGTGTAGATACGTCTTCTTGGGGAATCCCGAGAAACCTGTGATCATGGCGACAGTGCAGACCAGGTCACAGAAGAAGGAGGAAGAAGGTGAAACTATAAATGCTCATCCAGAGGAGATGAGGAAGGCGCAGGCTGAGGATAGGACACTCAAGCCCTGTTTTAAAAAATTGCCCAAATGCCACACACCTCCGAGCAAGGGGGAATATTTCATGAAGAACAAACTCTTATATAGGAAGACAGGAACTAGATCCCCTGGTCACGGACAGTTAGTTCTTCCCAAGATATATAGGGCAAACTTAATAAGGAGCTTACATGTTGGAACAGATGGTGACCATGAGAAAGTCGGTACCATCTGCCAAAAGATTGCTCGTAAATAGTATTGGCCCGACGTAAATGTCGATGTTGAAAACTTTGTAGAAGCATGTGGCGTATTTCATGAGGGAACACCCACAAAGGGAAAATATGTGCAGGACCTAGAAACGCCACGGGGCAACTTTAGGCCTGAAAGGAAAACTAATTATACTCGGGTAGACAAAGTGGAATGGGAGCCCCCTTTTCACACCCAGTCTTCACTTGAATGGATTAACATGGCCACTATGCGAAGAGTACAAAGAAGAAATTTTACCCAGGATAAGATGACAATCCCTCGGTCAGACTTATATAAACTGGAAGAACAGACAAGAGAGCGAAGATCTCTCATAAGCAATCTAAAGTGGGGAGACAAACCCCAGAAAAAAATTGGTAGTGGTCGATTTGTGAGTGATGATTCTAGGAAGAAAAGTCCTCATTATAGAGCTTCTAATGGACGGGACCTGATGGGTTCCATGAAAAATAAGTATGATAAATTAAAGATCCAGATGTAACTCTATTAAGGACCTGGACAGATGAGAAGGCGGAAGAGACTGTTACCTCATCGTATCAATACGTGAACGAACTGACCACTCGTTTGAAAGCTGGATGGAAACTGGCAAATGATAATTTGAAGCAAGCCAGGAAGAAACATGCAGCATATTTTAATAGGAAGGCAAAGGACAGGGAACTGGCAGTCGGAGAGAAGGTGCTGCTTCTACTACCCGGAAGCCAGAATAAATTACAAATTGGTTGGCAAGGTCCATATACGGTTCTAGAGAAGGTGTCTAGAACAAACTATAAAATTGACAAAAAGGGGAAGGAGAAAGTTTATCATGTAAACCTGTTAAAGAAGTATCTGGACAGACCACTCCAGGAAAGCACCCCCTTATTGACCTTGGCTATTGCAACCCAGATGCAAAAAGAACCACTCACCTCACATGAATACCCATTACATCCTTGTGAAACAGCAGCACAGGTAAAAGTCAGTAAGCACCTGACTAAAAACCAGAGGGAGAGAGTTCAAAAGGTTCTGGAGGAACATACAGATGTATTAACAGATAAACCAGGCCATACAAATTTGCTACAGTATGACATGAAACTGGTAGACTCAAACCCAATCTGTATGAGAGCCTATTCTATTCCGTTCGCGAAGGAGAAGGCATTGAAGGAAGAAATACAGTATTTGTTGAAGGAGGGGATTATTTCGCACAGTGAATCATCTTTTAGTTCTAGTGTCGTTTTGTTGAGAAAACCGTCTGGGGAACACAGACTGTGCATAGATTACAGGAAACTGAATGCTGTCACAGAAGGACAAGTGGATCCATTACCAGACACAAAACAGTTATTTGCCAGACTGAACAAGGCAAAATACTTTTCAAAGGTGGATCTTAGTAAAGGCTATTACCAGATCCCAGTGAAGCCTGAAGTGAGACCTTATTTGGCTTTTAGCACTTCGGATGGACATTATGAATTCAATATGCTACCATTCGGACTGAAAAATGCTCCGAGTGTGTTTTCAAGGATGATGCGCAAATTGTTGGATCCCCTGAATAACCCATGTATCACGAATTTCATGGATGATATTCTCGTCGCCACAGAGACATTTGAAGAACACATTGAAGCTCTGGAGATGTTGTTTGATAGACTTCGGGAGGCGAACTTAACTGCTAGGCCAACAAAATGTTGTATTGGATGCAAAGAGTTGGAATTCTTGGGACACACTGTATATCAGGGTAATATGACCCCTGATCCTAAGAACTTGGAAAAACTGCAGAGAGCACCTAGGCCGCAAACAAAAAAGGACGTGCGATCATTTGTGTCGTTATGCGGATTTTATCAGAAATACATCAAGAATTTTAACGCTATTTGTGCTCCTCTGACTGATCTGACTCGCAAGGGACTTCCAGATAAAATTATTTGGACTGCACAATGTGAACTAGCGTTCCAAGAGTTAAAGGAAAAACTCACTAGCAAGCCTATTCTCAAACTGCCTGATTTGACACAGGACTTTGTCTTAAGAACCGATGCAAGTAATGTAGGACTAGGAGGGGCTTTGTTGCAAAGATCATCTTCACCTGATGGGGAACTTAAACCAGTCGCTTATGCAAGCCGCAAATTGAATAAGGCGGAACAAGGATACTCCACAAGCGAAAAGGAATGTTTAGCATTAATCTGGGCAATAAAGAAGTTTCAAATCTATCTGTATGGTAGGACATTTGTGGTGGAGACGGACCATCAGCCTCTCGTGTTCTTGTCTCAGGCTAAGCATGAAAACGCAAGATTGCTGAGGTGGTCTTTGTTGCTTCAACCTTATCAGTTTAGTATCCAATATATCCCAGGCAAATTGAATGTCGGTGCAGATTTCCTCAGTCGGCACCCCTGTGATCAAAATTAGAGTAGTGGCAAACGTGAGGAGTAATTTTACCTATGTGTATCGCTGGTGTTGGAACTTGCCATAGGCATGTTTTCAAGTGGGGAGATGTGTAGTGAAATTGACAGAGATACAACGGTAAAATATCTCCAAAGATAACATTTAAGGATAAAAACATAATGCGTAGGCTGCGAATAGTACATGATCGCCTATACCGCGGGTCATCACCCTCCATAAAAATTGACTTGCTAGACAGGAGGGGAACGGAGGATCAAAAAGGAAAAATATGACTGGAAAGATTGCGTGAGACTAGAAAGGCTAAGGAGACGCAATTGGGGGGGGGGGGGGGGGGAAACGGAGAAAAGTCACGTTTCCCAAGTTGACATAAAAAGTAAGCAACTCGACAGAAGGGACCATAGATATGTTACGCCACAGTCATTTATTGGACGCTTTTGCGCGATACCAAGCCCTTGATTTGAATTCAGCGGCTAAACGCAGATGTTAGGAATATTACAAAAATTAAAAAGTATTTTTTTCTTAATATTAATGTTAGGAATATAAAAATTAGCTGGCCGGATGGCCTATTCTGAGCAGTGAACTAATATGTTCTTAATTTTACAGACGGATAGATAATATTGAAGATAATGACAAAAGACAGTGTTGTTCACATCATCGACAGACTGTATTGAATCTAAAAGTGTCGCTAATTGCACAAAAAAACACGACCTCGAAACGCAGGTGTTCAAATTTACTTAGTATGGAGGAGAGGGTTTTTGGGTGGTAGCTGTGTCTAAATATAACTTTTAACGACAAAATTTTGGAGGGGAGAGAAAGGTTGGTTCAAAAATCAAGTACATTTTGTAGAAACACAAGTAGAGACGGACAGACTAACAGATAACCATCCATACTTGACTGAAGCATGACTGAAATGACTTTATGGTAGGAAATTTGAATTTAAAATAAACCTAGGCAGTGATTGGCCACAGACAATCATATCATTAGCACTCAGACGCGAAAGTGGGGCCATTCTTCAATAGTTGTTCAGTGATAGACACAGATTTTAAAGTGTGGTGATTTCCATATGAAAGAAAGTGTAATAAATTTAGGGACGCCATACTATAGCCAGCAGCTCAGCTGAGTTTTGCTAGCAATTCTGTGTTATTTATTCATAATCTGGTAAGATTGAAATTATTTCTTTATATATTTTGAATATTGTTTCATGTTCGAGTGATTTGATACTGCCATATCGAAATCTAGCCTTACAAAGAAGTAGGGATTTGCTCTAGACCCCCCGCCCTAGTCAGGGTCTAGGGACCAACAATGTACATAAACTCCAGCAAGGATTATGCAAGACAGATCAAGTGTTGAGAATAATGAAACATATTACCTATCCTCTTCTAGGGCAGACAACTAATAAATATTTTTCAGAACCTATAGTCTGGGAGGATCTATCTGATGTAAAACCACCATGGTAAGTGTGCTGTTTGGTCAGAGAGATCTGACCTGTCTGTATGATGTGGTTGTTGTGTCAGTGTTGTGTCCAGACGTGGGTAGAGAATAGAATTTTGACACATAGCCAATACTTTGATTGCAGAGCTGTGAGTTTCAGCTGTCAACAAGGCGGTGTCTATCCAGTTGGTGATTTTACTCGAGTGTATCTGTGCAGTACGTTGTGACAGAGACCACTATTATTGCCCGCCAGCACGGAGAGGTGGGACCACCAGATTTCAGCACCAGAGCTACTTCTTCAAGATGAGTGAGCCTCTGGTCTGCTGGAAGTTCACCAACGCCTTTTAGTTGCTAATACCCCATAAAATTCCTGCAATTTACTGGACACTGTGTAGTCAATATAGACAGGTGTGATGAGGCCACCCCAACAGCACAAGCATTAACTATCCTCCCAAGTAGATGACTACTAGAACATTTTAATAAAACTAACTAGTCTAGTACTTATATATGTACACTCTTGCATTTATTATGTAACATTCCATGCATTTTTTTCATTAATTTTAAATCCTTTTCCTAAAAAAAGTTCTGGTCAACATAAAACTTGATCCAGAACAAATACATGTAATATAATTCTATCAAAAATTTTACACACGTGAGTTAGTTCAGTGTATTTTAACATTTGTTAATATTATTAGTCTGCTTAAATATCTGTGGGTGTATCTATAATTATCTCACCACATTACATATCATTACCCTAGACATTTTACCTAGATACATTCATTAAGAAAAAAATTAAGTGTGAGGTCGTAGTGGTAGCAAGAAAGGCCTTCTGACAATTCACAACTACATTTTATCTCAGGAGCCTTCACAGCTGGCCTCATACATTACATTTAGTAACATCACCATCATACAATACCATCAAACCCACTACAAATGTATTCAACTAAACTGTCATTAATTCGTTTCTGGTTCAGAGGAAATTCAATAAAAACAATTGTCACCATTGGTCAAGATCGGTCACGAGTTGTTCCTTGCCGGTGAAATAAGTAGCGCTTCTTTCAATGTTCTATCGCAAACACACTCAAAATGATACTTATGGTAAAAACATTAAAAAAACATAATACAGTTCAATAACATCTTACGCGGTAATTAGGTTCTGAGAATATCGCTTAAAGTGAAAAAATTCGTATACCGTAGTCTAAATAGCGTAATAGACATAGCCAGGCCTCTGCCCCCACCCCTCCCCAATTGATCAGTATTCTAAGAAAAGTCATTTACAATTTTTGTTTTATTCAATAAATATATTGTAAAATATATTATAAATAGTAAATAAAGTTAAAAAAAACCACTTTAATAAATAAATGAATAACAAAAAAAGCGATTTTCATTTATTTAGAAGGCATACAATTCTATGAAGGGAAAAGTAGGCAAACATTCTGAAATGAACGACACAATCCGGTTAGCATTTCATCCGCATGACTATAAACGCAGGCATATACTAGTATTTATTTTAATTCATTGCAGTAAATAATTTTGCAATCGTTAAGTATATAAAAAAACATGTATCTTTTGTGTGATTAAATCTATCGGTACTCACCGAACAAATCTTTATACATTTTATAAAACAATAACACATTGAAACACACACATGGGACTTCCTGTATGCTTCATAAAGTTCTTCCATCTCTCGAGCACCAATTTAACGCCAACAGGACGACTAGACTTGACAACATGTGCAGGGCAAGCATTCGAAACTGAATAATTTTATTTAGTCACAAAGTACCTAGTGTGTTTCATCTTCATTTTTACTTTATTTCTGTATATTCTATTTATTAATTAGTTTTAATTTATATTTAGTTTCTTAAAAAAGAATTTTAATAAATAAGCTTTTATGTATTTATTTTAAAATTCCGGCAAATAATTATAATAATTTACAAAATAAAAGTCTTTTTATGTAATTACCCCTTGGCCAAGAAAACACGGAAAGCTGAATCAGTGTAAGTTAAGTCCGTGTAATATGCGAGAGAACTGTATATATACACATGTATGGTTTAAACAAACCTCCTATTTCCTCGTTTTTGCGGATGCGCATACCGTACGCCAAAGTTCAAGGTCCTCAAATGTAATATAACAAGAAAATCAGGCGTTCTGGATTGTTCTCTCAAACTCCATGCAGAGATGATCATTTTTTCTGCAGATATTTTGTCGAGAGAGGGCTAATTAAGCAGTGGGGGGTAGAAAACTGATGCAAGAAGGAATTAAGACTTTTAATCCTTAATAGGCCGCATTTCTAATATCACGTTTGAGGGATGAGTCATTTTCAACTTTAGGGAAAACGCGGCGCTGACGGAAGCAGATGAAGAAAAATTCTTTTAACAGAGTTCATCAGTCCAGGCTTTCTTCGCAATGCTATTCTAGTAGTGTTATAGGATCCACTGCGACTACACGATCCACTGCGACTACACGACGTGGCTTCAGGTGACACGTCAAGATGTTTGGAGTTGATAGTATTGTCTAGGTCAGATTTCAAGAGAAGATATAAATGGCAATATTTGTATACATGTATTATTCATGAGAAGGGACAGACAAAGTTTGCAAACCCCACTTCCTCCAGGTTAAAGGAGGTTGGAGAACAGGGCTGACAACCCTGCAGGAAAAACCTATTTGTCACAGAAACTGAAACAATTGAGGAAAGAAATAAAAGCCAGAGACAGGAAGAACCATAGCAAAAGAGACGTATCACGCAGACACCTGATGAAAGCCAGTCAATGGAAGTCAGGCTGCCGACACCACTTCTAATGACGAAGGCAAAAATTAGAATAGGCACCTGGAACATGCGGACAATGCAGGAGACCGGAAGGACAGCACAGGAAGCTGGAGGCATGAAATGATATGGAATAAAACTCTTAAGACTAGCAGAAACGAGAATAAATGGAACTGGTGAAATCCTAACCAAAACAAGGGAACATGTCATATACACAAGAAAACGAGGATGAAGACCACACACACACAGAAGGGGTTGCTATTATAATGTCTCAGGAAGCCAGAAAAGCATTAATAGAATGGGAACCAATATCACCCAGAATAATAACGGCAAGATTCCAAGGAAAAGGAAAAAATCACCGTTATTCAATGTTATGCCCCTACAAACAATGCAGATGAAGATACGAAGCAAGATTTCTATGATGAACTACAAGGAACATTCTACAAAACACACAGGATAGACATTAAGATAGTGATGGGAGTAATGGGAGATTTAAATGGAGAACTCTGTAAACTTTTGTGATTTGAATGACCTGGTCATCAGAGGGACTATCTTCCCACACAAAGACACACACAAAACCACATGGAACTCCCCAGATGGGCAAACGCAAAATCAGATAGAACGCTTCACCATAGAAAGAAAATAGAGACGCTGCCCACGGGATGTTAGAGTAAAGAGAGGAGCTGACGTAGCGTCAGACCAACACCTTCTCATAGCATTACTGGGGATAAAATTGAAGGCGCACAAAGACAGAGTTGAAAGAGCAAGCCCGAAATATAATACCCAGAACCTTATGAACAAAGACACAAGAGTTCAGTTCAACCTAAATTTGAGAAATAGATTTGAAGCACTGGAGAACCTTGAAGAGGAAAGTATAGATAATCATTGGTCCACAATTCAGAAAACATACAGGATTACATGTGAAGAAGTTCTTGGCACAAGAAATAAACAACAGAAGGAATGGCTCACAGAAAACACATGGAACATCATAAGAGAAAACAGAGACATCAAACAACAAGTAAACAACTGTAAAGATGCAGAACAGAAAACACAACTGCTCACAATATATTGGGAGCTAAACAGGAAAGTGAAAAAGAGTGCCAGGCAAGATAAAAGTGAATTTATTGAAAAACTAACAGAAGAAGGCGAGATTGCGACAAAAAAGGAGACTAGAAAACGTTATATTATATCACTAGAATTTTATCTAAGAAACAGCTAAACCACAATACAACAGTGAACAAAACTTTAGCAATGAAGAAAAACAAAGGGCCAGATGGGCTGAATATTTTAAGGAAATCCTAAACCGAAACCAACCAATACAGCAACCCATCATAGGAATCAGCAGAAGAGCCACTACAGTGCAACATGAAACCACTCACTAAACAAGAGATCTCTCGGGCAATAAAACAGCTAAAAAATGGGAAGGCTGTAGGACCAAATGGAATTTCACCAGAAGCCCTGAAGGCAGATATACCATACACTACAGAGTTGATACACCAGCTTTTTAAGAAAATCTAGGAAAAAGAGGTCATCCCAAAGAGCTGGAAGGAAGGCCACATTATCAAGCTGCCAAAGAAAGGACACTTGACTGTACGTGGCAACTGGAGGAGTATAACACTGCTAGTAGTGGCTGGAAAAAGTTTGATCAGAGTTTTGTTGGACCGTATTAAGAAGGCTGTGGATGACAAACTCAGAGATGAACAGGCAGGATTTCGTGCAGGAAGATCATGTACAGACCAGATAGCAACACTCAGAATCATTATAGAACAATCAAACGAATGGTAGATCCCCTTATAAATAAATTGTGTGGACTTCGAAAGGGCTTTCGATAGTATAGACCGTACTGTAATATGGAAAATCCTGAGACATTATGGAATCCCAGAGAAATTCATTAAAATTATCCAAGATTTCTACCAGGAGGCTATCACAAACAATTTTTCTCATGGTCGTAGACTGGTTTATGAGACAAACAACAGAAGCAGAGAAAACAGGAATACAGTGGACATTCAACAAACAGCAGGAGGATCTTGACTTCGCAGATGATTTGGGCTTTCTATCACATAGACAGCAAGATATGCAAGAGAAAACACATAGATTAGTGACAGAAGCAGCAAAGATGGGGCTACACATAAATGTAAATAAAACATAGGAAATGAGAATAAATAATAGGCAGATGGACTCGATGAAGATCATTGATCAAGTTATTGAAGAACTAGAAAGCTGTACATATCTGGGGAGTAACATTGACAAAGGAGGGGTTGTGACCGTATGGCCTACTACGTCGCTACAACTATCAGAATTATAGTAAAGTACTTAACTATGACTAGTTAGTAAAAATAAACACTAGTCAAAAACCAATGACATCATCAGTCATGGCACACATGAATCCACGATTTCATCAAACCTTGTGTGGCCTCCATACAAGTTAGGCCGGAAGACATTTAGAATAGAGAGAACGTAGAACAATGGTTGGTCATACTTACTTAGTAACAATAATTTTAGACTAGAGGTTTCGTAGTTAGTTAGGTTAAAGATTATTTTAACAGTCAGCTAGGCCCCAAGACCAATCATAACAAAGTTTTCGGTCTCTACTCCAGTTAGAAATAATTTCTTCCGGCAAGCAATAGCACCGGACTAGTATATAGACTGATGCATCATAGTAACCAGTCAGAGCCTGAGACAGTTATCTCAGTGACCAGAGTCAAAACTACATAAGGCGTACTCACTTGAGTTGTGGAGCAACCTGGCGCATCCCCTATTGTGAGAACAAAAGCCTTTGACTCCTACGTTGTGACAAGTGCATAACCGTCCAGACACCTACTACCTACCAGGGCCACCAGCGAACCAGCGCTGACCCCTGCCACGTATTATATTGTGGTTTTATCCACAACAAGTGAGTCTCGATTTAGTTTTTCCAAAGCTTCGAATCGATATTTTATTTTGAAACGTTTCCACAGAATTCAGACATGCCTTATCACGACTTCTATAAGTAATAAGCCTTTTGCCATCGAGGCTAAAGCTGGCAGTATTGCCCCACCAGAAATGTGCTGGAGATGTTTATTTGCCAGCATAAAGATCAAATAAATAAAGCAAATTTAATATAAATATTTGGACTCAATTAATATTCTGCGTTTAAAATTTTCCTTGACTTTGTTGGAATAGCTGTAGATAATCAAACCTTTAATAATGGTACTATCGACTATAAGCTTTTACTAGTACTTCTTATTACCTGGGTTTTTCCTCACATCTGGAAGTAACAATTCTGGTGTATAGCCAGTCATCTACAGAAGTATTCCCAGTAAAGAAAGTGTCGCGGTTATATTCCTTTAACTAATTCAAGGGAAGTAATAGTATTAGGCACCGTCACAGGGTAACCGATGGTGACTTCTGTTCTAAGATCAATAAAGCCAGATGCCCCTTTAATGCCCTTCGACCAATATGGAACTCCTCAGCTATATCCAGAGAGAACAAAATCAGAATCTTTAACTCAAATGTGAAGTCAGTCTTGCTGTATGGCTCAGTGTGGCAGATTATGATAATTGATTTCATATATCTATTTTCTTTATCTTCATTTTTCTTTTTACCTAGCTTCACCTACGCCTGTTGGGTTAACATAAAACCTCCTATTACTCAGAATAGATCTGTCTCTCTTTCTCATTTAGCACGCATTTAATGCTGGTCGCTATATTTCTTTGATGAGAGTCTACCAGAGACATATTCGCTAACGTGAGCTGTAATTCTAACACCAGCGCCAGAGATCAAATCGTTGTAGAGATCAGACAGCGACCAGATTTGAATAAATTTGAGTAGATCTTGGGAACCTAAGTGAGAAATCTTTATTACCGTTCCCTGAATCCGTTCGTTTGATAAGTAATTAAACACGACGAATCGGGAGATCTAAAGACATTGTTCACTTGAATACGAGCAGAGAGACGAAGGAAGCTCACACTGATTAGCGCATTGCCGATGTCTGATCCAAGCGAGAACGAAGATCCTGGGTTTTCGGCTTTGAATTACGTATAAGCCGAAAACTGAACGTATAATTTCCCGTAGGTTAGAGCATCTGGTAGGGTCTGGTTTTCGGGGGGATAATTAACTATCTCCTTTCATCTTTAATATATATATATATATATATATATATACCACAGAAATCTAACTCAATTCATCCAGTACCTCACAGATTCCTCTAGACAACTAGCTTCGATTCTAGAATACTTGTAAAAGTGAATTTCTTAGTAGTCGTTGGAGATAAGTCTTAGTAGCTCGGTGTTGAGGTAAATACTATACTAATAGTTTGAGTGATTTAATCTTTTTAAATCGTCAATTACATTTTACTAGCTATTTTCTGTGTAGAGTGATTTACTAGTTAGGTCCGTTATATTATTTCTCTAAAATTTTACTGTGTTACAGTGGATAGCACAACAAATAAATATTTCTAGCTAAACTCTTCAAGCTATAATAAAAATGTAATTAACTGCTAGTAACCAGTCAGAGAATATTTTAACCAACTAAGAATATGCACTGATTCATCATGAGTATTGACGAAATATGTATTTATTTCTAATTCATGATGATTGATTCTTTTTAAATGACTAGAATTTATTTCACGGAAGTTTTTTTAAACGATGAGACTAGCTCTAAGCTTATAGTTTCTAATTTAAGTTATATAACCGAAGTGGATAATATCTTCTATGTTACGCGGGGTAAGGATAGGATTGTGAATTATACTATATTCTGTTAAGTATTTGTATTTTCTCCCTTACAGTATTTGGGTCAAACCCTAAACCTTACGAGCGGGTTCCATTCCAAATGAAACTGGAAATAAACGTTATCAAAGAACATTCTGAAATAATATCGGGTTTTTTCAAGGTGACTTGTCTGGTCTCGTGGTACACCCAGAATGAGACAGAGCACCAACCCAAATAATATTAAGAGTAAATGATAACTGGACTTATAGCATATCTAGAGTTCTTTTCCCAATTTCATAAACATTCAGCCTGTTGTTGCTACCAAGCCAAACATTGACATTACCTGTATAACGACCGCGTATTGTGAAGAAGATTGATCCTGAACCGATTTGTTTACCTGACATTTGATGTAACGACTGAAGATTCCAAGCTAACGTACACTGTGACATTTAGATCTCTTAATTTTTTTACTACCTGGACAAAAATTGAAGCGACCTTTATTAGCATCCTACTTACAAGAGTAAATCAAGCGTTTCCCAACATTTGATTAATTAGTCGTTGGAGAAACTGGGGCTTGATTCGCCAAACAACCAACCGTGGATGGGCTGTGGGTGCCATTAACAATTGTTCCAGATGTGGTGAAAGCACCTTTGTAGGTAAGAGAGACTGAATTTGTGATCACAGGTTTGTCAGAGCGATAGAAAGCGTGGGAAGAATAATTCTATTTGGATATAACCCATGTACTTATTTTGTATTTGCTTATGCAAGTTTTGCTAAAGCTGCTCCTTTATTTCATTTCAGAATAGATTAACTTATAACTCTGTTCTTTACTGTAGAGGGAATTTTAAACCATAGCGTAAAAACTTTGACTCTTTCGGGGGTTAATAACTTTGCTCTAACGGGATCTTGTCTCAACAGAGGGAGGGAGGATTAAACCTATGAGTCTAACTCTTTAAATAACTCATTAACCTATGTTTATTGTATTTGATTTTGATATTCAAAGATATTGTTGTGTTGTAGATTCTTTATGATAAATAAAATTTACATAAACTTTATTTACGTGTGTCGGTCAGCTTGTCCCAAAAGATCCCAATTCCATAGATATAGTTTTCACGTCTGTGCGTCTAAGTGTTGTCACGTATCTGTGTGTGTGTAGATGTGAGTGGGTGAATATATCAATATAAATTTATAGGAAGGTCTGTCTGATCTAATAATCTCAGTCGTAACCGATAGGCTGGATAGATTATCTTTCATATCCAGACACAGATTTTACCTTTCCCCATTTCACTCGTGAAAATCTATTTCTTTACCTGATCTCTCACTGAGCTATCACCTGTTCTAGTCCTATTCAGGCTGGGCCAAAATTGATCTTAATAACCCTATCAAAATATATACGACACTCAGGGACATGGCATGTCTCAAAGATTGTCACCTCCAAGCTACAGACATGTGTAAATAGATGTCTCTGATAGATCCTCCGTATAAGATGGCCAGATGTAATAACAAATATAGAACTCAGGAAAAGATGCGGACAACAACCAACACAAATGGAAATAAAGGTAAGAAAGTGTGGATGGATAGGACATACACTCAGAAGAGAACAATCAAGCATAGCCAGAGGTGCCCTTGACTGGAACCCACAAGGGAAAAGATGGGACCAAGGAGAACATGGAGAAGAACAATGGAAGACGAGGCAAAGAAAATTTGAATGACTGGGGTACAGCTGAAAAAAGACAGCCCAAAATAAAAATGGTTGGAGAACAACTGTTTCAGCCCTATGTTCCACGGGGAACGGAAAGGAATGATGATGATGATTATTATTATTATTCATTATCTTTTGGCTCCCTGTGAAGCAAAGGCCTTCAGTCAGTCCAAGCCAAGGCTTTCAGTCAGTCCAAGCCAAGGCCTTCAGTCAGTCCAAGCCAAGGCCTTCAGTCAGTCCACACCAAGGCCTTCAGTCAGTCCAAGCCAAGGCCTTCAGTCAGTCCAAGCCAAGGCCTTCAGTCAGTCCAAGCCAAGGCATTCAGTCAGTCCAAGCCAAGGCCTTCAGTCAGTCCAAGCCAAGGCCTTCAGTCAGTCCAAGCCAAGGCCTTCAGTCAATCTAAGCCAAGGCCTTCAGTCAGTCCAAGCCAAGGCCTTCAGTCAGTCCAAGCCAAAGCCTTCAGTCAGTCCAAGCCAAGGCCTTCAGTCAGTCCAAGCCAAGGTGTTCTGTCCTGTGTCAGCAGTTTAAGGTCTCAGTTTATCATCCTTACATGTTTTGATATCCCTCTTTTCTTGTACAGCGGAGATTTCTCATCGAGTACTGCCTTGTTATGCAGTTTGTTCCCTCAATGTGTGCTCCATCCAACGCCAACGTCTTTGTCTACCTTTTCTTTCAGTGTTCTGTTTTCATAATCTCCAGATTGCTGATTTTTTTTTTTTAATACGTACGCCCGATATTACTCGAGGCGAGAATCTCCGGTTAGTATATCTAACCTGAGACTGACTTTTACGTGAGTATCCCTTTTTTCCCTGTACCCTGATAGGAGGGTACCCATTAGAGCTGGGTCGGCTGAGGAGCCGCCAGTCCCTGGTCGAGGACACATCTTCAAATGTCTTCGCAAGGGCTCGAATTAATCCAGTCCAAGTCGCGGTCGACGACACTCGATCAAATGTCCTCGCCCGGGGTTGAACCTGGATCACCCGATCGCCAGCGCAGTGTGGTAACCATTACACCAGCGCGGCTCCCAGATTGCTGATCTAATCTTATCGTTTAGACCTTCTATTCAGCGCAGGTATCCATTTATGAGTAGACATAATAATAATAAATTCTTTAAGCGCCAAAAACGGCGCATAAGGCAGAAACCAGTGCTCTCCAGGTTGTTCGTTGTGACGCCACTCCTCTTAGCTCTTGCACATTATTTAGGCCCAACGTTCTTCCTTCTCTTATTATTGTTCTTCTGAGTGTTTCTTTTGGTCTTCCTTTTTTCCGCTTACCCTCAGGAACCCAAGTGAGCGCCTGTAGTGGTATTCTGTTGTTTTGCATTCGTAGGACATGACCGATATATGACCATCGTCTTTTCCTTATATAGTCGGAGACATATTTCTGCCTAGAGTCTTCTCTTATTTGTCGATTAGTCTTGAATTCTTTCCAACTGATGTTCATGAGTTTTCTAAGACATTTGTTCTCGAATGTATTCAGCTTGTTCTCCAATGATTTTGTTATTTTCCAACTCTCACAGCCGTATGTTAACACTGAGATAACATTTGAATTAAACAGACGAAGCTTGGTATGTATATTCAATGATCGTAATTTCCAAATGTTAGATAATCTATTGAAGGCGCTAGCTGCCAAAGCAATTCTAGTATGGATTTCTCTTGTTGTGTCACCATCCTGAGTCATTTTACTGCCTAAATAATTGAAACTTTCAACTTTCTGTAGTTTTTCCCCGTTCAAGATGATATCAAAGGTCTCGTTAGAAAAGTTCATAGCTTTAGTTTTAGAGGCATTTATTTGGAGACCAATTTTAACCGAGAGATGACACAAATTATTTATTGCTTCTTGGGATTGTCTTGGCGTTGAACTTAAGAATGCTACATCATCTGCGAAATCCAGGTCCCCCAGGAATTTTCCATTTGTCCATTTTATACCCAATTGTTCATTGTGGGTATAGTTTCTCATAACCCAATCAATAGCTATTCCAAAAAGTAGTGGTGACATAATACAGCCTTGTTTCACCCCTGTTTCTACTGTAAACCATTCTGTATTCCCTTTATTTGTTCTAACACAACATCTTGCATTGTCATATAGCGCTTTGATTATATTCACATATTTTGTTGGAAAACCATAGATTGTAAGTATCTTCCACAATGATGGGCGGTGTAGACTATCAAAGGCTTTTTGAAAATCGACGAAGGTGATAATAAGTGGCGATTGCCTTTCCACTGATTCTTCTATAATTGTTCTTAGTGTGAATATTTGATCAATACATGATCGTTTCGGCCTGAAACCCGCTTGTTCTTCTCTGATCTTTTCGTTCAGCATGCAATTTAAGTCTTTCTAACATCATGCAACATAATAATTTTCCAGGTACTGATAATAGAGATATACCACGCCAGTTATTACAGTCTGATAGATCACCTTTCTTCGGTAACTTTACAATAATACTGTCTTTCCATTGTTGTGGTGGTTGTTCTTCTCTCCATACTTCATTTATAATATCTAAAATTCTCAAGAGGTTGTTGTCATTAACTGCTTTAATCATTTCCCCTGAAATTTCGTCAACTCCAGCAGCTTTAAAATTTTTTAATCTTTTAACGGCTTGTTTGATCTCGTCCAGCGTGAATTCATCGCAAGTTATTGGCAAGGTGGTTGTGGATGTTTCATTATTAAAATCAGGTGTTACTGTTGGTGGTGGTCTGTTTAGCACCTCCATGAAGTGCTCAGCCCATCTCTTCATTTGTTCTTTTTCTGTTGGTATTGAATTCCCTAATTTACCTTTAACAGGTGTTTCCATAGCAGTAGGCTGGTGACATAGTTGTTTTGTAATTTGATAAAGGCACCTACTATTACCAGTTCTTGCAGCATTTTCAGCTTCTACGGCCAGTTCATTGATGAAATGTCTTTTATCTCTTCGAGTTTTTGTCTTCACTTCTTTATTTAACAAGTTATAAGTTAGTTTGCAAGATTCAACTGCATTATGTGTACTTGCCGCTAGTAGTTTAAGTTTTGCTGTTTTCCTTTCTTGTATTTTATCCCAAGTATCTTCTCTCATCCATTTTTTCTTTTTATGTACTAGGTATCCGGTGGTCGCTACAGCTGCTTCTGTCATTGCTGTTCTCAGTTGTTCCCATTTAGTATCGATTGTCTTGGTGGTGATATCGTTGTCAATTTTGCCTAAAGCATCGAAATAGTTGTTCATTTTGACATTATATTCCTTCTTTATATCATTTGATTGCAGTCTGTGTACATCTATTCTTCTATTTTTTATTCGGTTGGTATAACTTCTTCAGTTTAATTCTCATTTTAGCTATGCAGAGGTTATGATCGCTTCCGATCTCTGCACCTCTGTATGCTCTGACGTCTTGAACTGATGAGCGAAATTTAGCGCTTATGCAGAAGTGATCTATCTGGTTCTTAGTTCTGCCATCAGGTGAATTCCATGTTATCTTGTGGATATTCTTATGTGGAAAGATGGTGTCTGCCACAACGAGGTTTGATATTTCACAAAGTTCTAGAAGTCTTTCGCCATTTTGATTCATACAGCCTATGCCATGAGTACCGAGATATCTTTGTACTCCATCGTTGTTGTCACCTACTTTGGCGTTAAAATCACCCATGACTGCTATTATGTCATGCTTGGGTATTGTGTTGATGGTACTTAGAAGTGCTTCATAGAAGTCATCTTTTGTGGTATCAAGAGCGTCGTTAGTTGGTGCATAACATTGTACAATTGAGAGCTTGAAAAATCGTGTCTGAAATCTAGCTAATATTAGCCTCTCATTGATAGGTACCCAGCTGATAAGCGATGCTGCTGCTTTCTGTGTCATTAGGATGGCTACTACCTCTGTGTGACGATTATCATTACTACCAGAGTATATAATTTGCTTTTTTTCTTCTGAAATATATTTTATGCCCTTCCCCGTCCATCTACACTCGCTGACACCCAATAAGTCCAACTTATAATTATCCATTTCTTTAATTACTTCTTCCAATTTTCCGTCTTGATACATAGTTCTTACATTCCAGTATCCAATTTTAGAAATCTCCTTAGCCCCCAAGATATTAGAGTGAGTCATGTTTACTGTCGAGCCTGGTTCTGTTTCGGTAACAATAGCTTGTTTTACGATAGTGAATTGTTAACTCACTGATCAACCCTCCGATCCAACCGACCGATTCGAGGGTTTCGAGGTCAGTTATAGGAAAATATCTACACCACTAGATACTCTGGTGTATCTTTTATTCTATAATTTAACATAACATGGTGATATCCATCGAAATATACACATTCCTGATGTTTTTCTTTCGGCGTCTAAGGTGAGAAACGAATTTCACCTCCATCTTGGAAGGGTAGATAACTCTCATCAATATCTTATCAATAAATAAATCAGAAATAAACGCATTATTGTTTATCACAATCGACATCACTGCACTCCAGGGAATCCATGACTGCTCATTCTGCCTCCGCAAATGTCGAAGGGTATGAGTGCTAATTGTTCATGTAGCGTACTTGTTGTAGAGACGCCTGATCAATGCAGTCACAAATCCATCCATGCTACTCTTTCATTTGATTCCAAATTCCAGAAATCTTAAGCTTGTTGATTAATCGATCAATAATTGTCATTATGTCTCGTTTATCCATGTCCAGTGTTCCCATTATGGGTGCTATCGAAGCTAATCTGTCAGCTCTCTCATTGCCGCGTACCCCTGTATGACAGCGATTAATGTACCAATTTGTAGTATATGATGAGTTTGCCAGTCTATAATCAGGTTAGTTACCTCTTATCACTTGGCTTGTTAGTTACCTCTTACCACTTGGCTTGTTAGTTACCTCTTACCACTTGGCTTGTTAGTTACCTCTTACCACTTGGCATGTTAGTTACCTCTTACCACTTGGCTTGTTAGTTACCTCTTACCACTTGGCTTGTTAGTTACCTCTTACCACTTGGCATGTTAGTTACCTCTTACCACTTGGCATGTTAGTTACCTTTTACCACTTGGCTCAGGGAACATTGGTCCTATTCTTCTGTCCGTCCTCTAGGACGCACGTGGAGAATTAATATGCGTGCAACTTTCAATATGATTATCATCAATTTTCTTTGTGCTCCTTACGGAGCATGGAGACACCGCCACAGGAAGCCTGCACGCTGCACAAAGCATACAGATTTATTGATGTTTAATTATATGAAAGTAACGCCACATTAGCTTCAATAAATATTAGTTATTACGTGCTGATAAACATGGTTACATTAGCTGATTTTGTAAATGTGGCAATACGCCTAGGTAAAGCGGGAATCGAATTTTATGAGTATGTGATACACAATATGAGCATTGCCTTGACTACTTTGACAGACAGATTGAAAACTGGGGCACTCGGAGGAATTCTTAAAATTGACAATCGAGAATGGACGATTACATTCATGTTTTGCAACGAGAAATTGAGAAGCTCCGCTTAGACACTGAACGTCAACTAACATTAGTTCTGGAACGAGCGAAAGAGTTTGAAGGAGTTCAAGCTAGTGTGATTGAGACACCGAGCCTAGCCATTACAGCTGACCAGGATAAACTCAGATTAGACATTGAACATAAATATTGCAAAAAATTTAAAAAATGAGAAAGTTTGACCGTTCAATGGCTGCATTCTTCGTCTGCACTGCAGCATTGCTTCCTATAATATATAGCTTAACATTATAAAACAGAAAGCTAACATATAATAGGGAATTTGTGAACAATACAACAGGGCTGCATGCTCCGTCGTGAGCATTGCTTTGGATAATACAGTCAAATATAATAAAACAAGAAAGCTAATTTAAAACATACAAACGAGAATGTACATTGATATTTTCTCACATTCAATTATTACAAATTAAAGTTCGCTGCACAATTAGTTGACCCGGAGGTCGAGAGCTGTCAATTAAAAGGACGCTTAAACACAACAACAGGGGTCGCTAGTATTGTTTGGTAGAATCAAGTGCGGGTCACTGCGTTCTGCTCATCTGTGCATTTTATGCTATTTGCATACGTAAACTGACAGCTGCTCTAAGTTTATACGATGGTTCTCACACGGGTAACCAAAAACAAAGACAAAACAATGTAATTTTGGACTGACATCTTATTATATTTATAAGAGAAAGGAATGAAATGTTGACAGATATAAGTTACGTTTTGGAAAATGAATTGGATTTTGACCATGTGTACTGAACACCTGTGTGTGTGAAATGGACGTTGTATATGAATAGTTTTTGGTATTTGTTTTTAATGAGAATATTTGTAGAAGTGCATTTGTGTCGCATATCTGGGACTTGAGAAAGAGTTATTGGAAAGACAAAACAGGCTGAAGTCAACATTTTGTTCTGTCAGCAAGGATGACATAATCATGAAATCCTGACATTTTTCCCATAGAAACAGAGAAAAACAGGTGCCTGGTGCAGAATGACGGAGTATAAATACTTTTGTTAGCGCGGTCAAGGAGAGATTTTTTATTTCAGATTCAGATATAGACATTTGTAGAGAAGAGAACTTAAATTGTAGGAAGTTTGTCAGAGGTCGTGCGCTGGATTAGCCAGTGTTCGACTTTTGAAATGATATTGTAGGATGGAAGTGTAGATTTTTATAGACAGTGTTTTGTAGAGAATAGCTAATAATGATATGTGGTAAGAAGAGAATTTTTAGATAATCTCAGCTAGGGTTCGAATAACTATAAATGCCGATAACTGGAGAGAAGAAGTAAGAAAGAGAGATAGTGGTTCTCAAGCTGTTAACCAATGATCTTAACCCGCTAAGGTGACTTGTGAATCACAGGCGGCACTTTAAAGTCATTTTAAAGTAAATAATATTCTGCGTGATGACGTTATAGAATATGTAAGGAATATTAAATCTTCACGCCGTTAGAGGAACGATTGTAGTGAAGTAATAATGTGAGATCCTGCAGACTGGCAGGCAATAAATAAATAGTAGTGATTTTTACTTCAAGCGCTTAGCTGTTGATGCCGCTTGTAAGTAAACATGTTGAGAACCACTGACTCGATATTTAGTTATATATACTGTAAAACTTAATGAGAAATGTTCACTGAATATTAAGAAAGATGATGTTGGTAATCTTTATGAGATTTTGAGAATCAGTGTAACTTTTGAGTTGACACATGTTTATGTAATAATGAGAACAATGATTCTCAATGTTTTTTTCATGATGGAAACAAATATATATAATTAGAGATAATTAAGAACAAGGATTCTCACATTGTATAGAATAGGACCAGATAGAACTAGAGTTAGAAAGAAATAAAACTATACATAATATTGTTGGTTTTGTAAATAGGCAAGCTTTAATATGCTATTATCCAACTTTTAATCTTAATAAACATTTTATTATTTACTGGATTGTCGTCAGTGATTAAGCTAATTATTGTTAGTGGTTTAGAAAATGTTTGCCAGTGAAACATTTAGTTATCGTGGTGACTTTGTTAAATGTCGTCAATGTGCTACTGTGAAATGAACTGTGTTAACAAACTAAGGTGAGCACTAACATTACATTATACGCAACATCACGTGCCATGAAACACCATCAAGTAGCTGCATTCTCATCCGGAAGAACGAACCTGGGTTGAACAAGGTTGCACACTTTCTCATGATGGTGAAAATCAATATCTAGGGCGTATAACCTTTCAGACCACTGAACACTTACATAAACTCTTACATGTGCCTGGAGTTAATAAGGTGCAATCTGAACATTGAACAAGTGAACAATTAACATTTCAAAATAACATTGACGTTAATTTACAAACAACATGTGCGCTGTCACAAAAGTTAATTCTAGTGAAATTGAGACATTAAGATTACAGCAAGAACAAATACGACAAACTACTGCTGCTGAGCTGACGGCAAAAGATTTGGAGATCAGTGCATTCATAGATGCTCAAGAAGCATCCTTTCGACAGATTAACAGACAAGAGACGTGTGCATTATAGTACCAGTTTGTGACCTACAGTGCCTTGAATTAATATAGTCTATGACTACATAGACGGATGATGTTTGTTGGATTAAATGAACGAATGTCGCACGCTAGTAATCGGATTTAGAAATATATCATGAAATGGAGTTGAAACATGTCGATCATGTTCAAACATAATGTTACGTGTTCAACGTTATGAAGTCGTCAGCTCTAGACTTTGTGAGGTTTATCCTATGGGGTTGTAATAGTCAGATTGGAACTTTGTGTTAATAGTAAAACTTAACCCTAGACTACTTGCACCATCTGAGAAGACCTATGATCAGAATATAACAAGCCAAGATATGACACATAAGATGACTTCAACAATTTATTAGCAAGAAGCTTTCAACGGTTTTTTCAATAACCGCCAGGAGTTCTCAACATCTGGTGAGCTACAAGATAGAGCGAGTTCTTTTAACATTTGGTAGCGCTCACAACCAACTACCCCTAACTATATATATATATATATATATATATATATATATATATATATATATATATATATATATATATATATATATATATATATATATATATATATATATATATATATGCGATGTATGTTTCTATGTGTTTTTAAACGTTCTCGGCATGTTTAAAGTACGTAGTCAAGTGAATTTAAATTGTAAAACGACTGTATCGACAAATGTAAAAACCAAACTTACTTGATAGTCTCTTTTTTTCGGTGCAATTAGTTTTAAGTTATTTTATAGCAAAAACCAGTTGTTGCAGAAAACAAAACTATAAAAAATGTGCATGCTTAATTTGAATGAAAATCTATTAAGATTTAGAGTTCTGTTTTTTATTTTTTGTATATATACTTTTTTTAAAAATTGTTACAGCATTTAAAAAATACTGCGTCAAGAAGATTTAAATTGTAAAATAATTTGGTTTTCGCCGCTTTGGTTTAAAAAAAAAAGCATGAGCTGGTGCCAAAGATATACAAGTGAAAATCTGGGAATTCTCGCCTCAAAGCATTACACTTCAGGAGACACATTCAGAAAATTACACTTCAGGAGACACATTCAGAAAATTACACTTTAAAACTTTACGCGAAAATTAAAAGAAAAGTGAAGTTGTGTGTAGCATTTCAGTTTTTTTTTTTTTTTTTTTTAATATTTAAATGTAATATAATTAATTTTAGAAGGCGGATTTTAATTTTTTTCTCGGAACAACAAGAGATGAAAAGCAACATGGATGTTGTATATGTACACCCAGATTGCAAGGTCTTTTCTAATTGGACATGCGCCAGTGGAATGCTACATTGATTTGTAAAATAAACGTGTATATATCAATTTGCTCTTTAAAAAAAAGATTGGACATGCGCCTTAATCGGCAACATGTGTCTAGGTTCAAAATGGCTCGCCTTCCCAAAAAATGCTATAACAAGGCAACATTTGTTTATTTAAAAAAATTACTTATCTCATAGCTAATCAATAATCAATATACCAGAACGAAAGGTCTTATTTATTTGGACATGTGTCCTAATATAACCGACGTCATCCATGTGTCTAGGTTGAACGAGTCGCGTCTCGCCGAAAAGAAACTTTTACTTAAAAATGCAGCTCAACACAATCCTTCTTCTTCTTTGATCCTTAAACGCCGACCGTCAAATCAGTCAGTGGCCATCATGCCTTGTAGCGTCTTGTAGGGCAACAACAAATTGATTCCACTTTGCTCGGTCGGCGGCCATCCTTCGTACAGTGCCCCAACTCTGGTTCATTCTTTGCATCTCAGCCTCCACAGTCCTCCGCCAAGTTGTTTTTGGTCGGCCTCTCTTTTGTTTTCCTTCAGGGGTCCATAGCATAGCTGTTCTTGTGATGGCATCGGGGTCTCTTCTGAGGACATGGCCAACCCAGCTCCAGCGTCTGCCAGCTATGATGGTGTGCATGTCCTCTTGCTTGCTTCGAGTGTATATATTCTTATATTAGAATATACTTATATTAGAAGTATGTGTCATAGAAAATAATAAACGTTTTTATGTTTGAAAAGAACGTGCTACGAAAACCAGTATAAAAACACGTTAAAAAGGATGAGTAGTGGTTCCCCACATCGGAGAGGGTAAATGTGTCTTATTAATTTTCTGCTTGCTAAAACTCGGAAGCAGAATAACATTGCTTTTGCGGTTCCACAATAAGAAATAAGAGTATTTTGTGCGAAATACAGCTCAGCACATTTACTCACTCTTTTATATTAGGAAAATGTTATACGCGCGTTAATTTAACAGACGGTAATTGTGTCTTGGATGAACACTTAAAGCAGTAGTCATTAACTTAGAGGAAAATTCACTTTCACTCGAGTATCATAATATTATAGTTTGATTTATTTTCATTTTTTAAGTTTCCTAAACAGTTACTAGGAAAATCCGGGCAACGTCGGGTACTTACAGCTATTATATATATATATATATATATATATATATATATATATATATATATATATATATATATATATATATATATATATATATATATATATATATATATATATATATATATATATATATATATATATATATATATATATATATATATATATATATATATATATATATATATATATATATATATATATAAGGCTCAATACCTTCCATCTACGGTGTCTACGCCACATCCTTGGTATTTCGTGGAAGGACACAGTGATAAATGTCCGCCGCATGGAAGATGGTTGCTTTGACAAAGATATCTTCCACGAACAACTGGTCAATGGCAAAAGAGCAGCCGGGCGACAGCAGCTGAGGTTCGAATATGTGTGCAAGAGAGAAAGGAAGGCTTACTTACTTAGTGGTTCATCTTCTACCGTGACGTGTAGAGGTTTGGAAGAGAGAGCACCATACTATCCTATCGGCTGTCATCGTCCTGGCCTGGTTCCATCTAGTCCTCGGTCCTTCAAAGCTTGTCTAATGTTGTCCTTCCAGCGGACACTGGGTCGTTCTGGAGGTCTGGATCCCTGGCTCTTAGTTTCCCATGCTTGTCGTGGTAGCTGATCTTCTCCCATTCTACAGACATGGCCAAACCATCTTTTAGGCCTTGACATATCGTCTGGTTGCGGACCATGTCTCTTCTTGTTACATCAATCACCTTCCTCAGATACCTCATATCTGAGATTTGGATCTGGCTTTTGTGGGTTGTAGTCATTGCCCGTGACTCGCGTCTGTACGTCAAGACTGGGACATAGGTGGAGCAGTATACAGCTATTTTCGTCTTCTTGCCAACTTCTCTTTTGCTGAAGAATCCTCGACTTATGGCCTGAGAAAGTCTCCCAGCTGCTGCGATCCGGATAGTCAACTCTTCTTTGATGCCTCTCTTCCGGTCTATGACAGCTCCGAGGTATTTAAGTGGTTGAACTGCTTCAGGACCTGTTCTCCCAGCTTAATATGATGTCTTCTTTCTTCTCGTGATATCACCATGGATTTTGTTTTAGAGCTGCTTATGACCATCCCTCTCTTCTCCAGCTCTTCCTTCCAGACTTGCAGGTTGGATTGGAGATGTGCCTCTGATTTAGCAAACAGGGCAACATCATCAGCAAATTTCAGCTCTGAAATACAGACCTGTCTCATCTTCCAGTACCCCGTTGAATAGTTTCGTGTCCTCTCCCCACATGCCTTGATGACATCGTCCATGAGGAATATGACAAGATAAGGTGACAGGATATCGCCTTGTCTTACATCATTGGTAGTCCTGAACTCTTCTGACCTTTGGTTTGCCGTCCTCACATAATTTCTGCAAGACTTGTAGAAGCTCTGTATAGCATAAATCAGAGGTGCTGAAATGTTCTTCCTTGCCAAACAGTCATAAAGTTTGCCAAAGTTTGCTCCACGGGACCTTGTCTAACATATTTTCCAAATATAAGAAACAAAGATGCATCTCACTCTTATACTCAAGAGCCTTTTCACTCAGCTGTCTGAGTGTGAAGATTAGGTCTTGAGTACTTTAGTTTGCTCGGAAGCCACACTGCACCTCATCCAATTGTGGCTCAGCTAGGCGTCGGAGTCTCTGCTCCAGGATTCTAGAGTAGATTTTACCAGGGACACTGAGAAGGGATATGCCTCTATGGTTTCCACATCGTCGGTTGTCACCCTGTTTGAAAATCGGTGTTATGATGGCAATCTCCCAATCCTTTCGTATGGTTTTTTGTTGCACCAAGCTGCCTGTAGGACAGTCAGAAGTACCAAGTAATCTCTTGACCATGATTTCACCATTAAGGAGTTCTGAGAAGTATTCTTTCCATCTTTCCATTACTTCTTTTGGGGCAGTAAGCAATTTGCCTTGCTTGTCCTTTATAAATTTAAGAGGGCTCTGTTTCTCCATCTATCTATCTATCTATCTATCTATCTATCTATCTATCTATCTATCTATCTATCTATCTATCTATCTATCTATCTATCTATCTATCTATCTATCTATCTATCTATCTATCTATCTATCTATCTATCTATCTATCTATCTATCTATCTATCTATCTATCTATCTATCTATCTATCTATCTATCTATCTATCTATCTATCTATCTATCTATCTATCTATCTATCTATCTATCTATCTATCTATCTATCTATCTATCTATCTATCTATCTATCTATCTATCTATCTATCTATCTATCTATCTATCTATCTATCTATCTATCTATCTATCTATCTATCTATCTATCTATCTATCTATCTATCTATCTATCTATCTATCTATCTATCTATCTATCTATCTATCTATCTATCTATCTATCTATCTATCTATCTATCTATCTATCTATCTATCTATCTATCTATCTATCTATCTATCTATCTATCTATCTATCTATCTATCTATCTCTGATAATGTTTGTACTTTTCAACATATGTTATGTCATGCTTATAAGTAATTAATGTTAATATGAGTGTGCTATATTATTATTTTACTTTACAACGTTGAATTCCTTGAATTTGATATGTAAAATGCATATGAGAATAAATGAATTCAGTATGAAAGGTGAGAGAAAGGAAGGGCAGAATGTCAGACGGGCCTGCGTGCCCAATTCTCAACCCTTTGAAAATAAAGTTCGTTCGTTCGTTCGTTCGTTCGTTCCTCGTGTTCTTTAGGGTCTTATAGAACAATTTCTGGTTTTCTCGAGCATCTTTATTTAGCTTTTCTCCAAATTGTTCCCAGGACTTCTGTTTTGCTGCTAGCACCTTGTTCTTTGCTTCTGTTCTGAGTATCACATATTCTCTATCTTTCTCTGTTTTTCCTACTGTGTTTTTAGCTCCTAAGTATTGCTTCCATGCCATTTTCTTCTCTCTTATTTTCTCTTTAACTTCCTCTGTCCACCAAGGTGTCCTCTTTCTCTTGTTCCCAAGTCAACTTCACCACACGCTTCTGCTGCAGCTGTCTTTATGATGTCCTTTAATTTAGCCAGAGGATTTCCAGGTCATCAGGTCGTTCTTCTGTGTTTCTCACTGCTGTAGCAATAAGCCCCTGATATCTGGTCTTAACTTCTGGCTCTCTCAGCTTGTAGGTCTTAATGCCCATTTCTCCTGTTCGTCTACATTGCTTCTTGCGTGATGTTTGGCAATTCCTAGGTCGAGCAACTATTTCAGTTGTTCTTTTAATTGTAGCAGGTAGTGATCACTTCCAATCTCTGGCCCCCTCCAGACTCTAGCATGCAGGACATACTTTAATTATAGACATGAAGGCACTGAACATCAATCCAGCAACCTCTGGAACAATGAATCTGCCGATCCCACCAAGTGATCATGCGCTCTACGCTATCATGTGGGACGAAAAGAAGCTCTCACAAGAAGTAGAAGAGAAAAAACACGCTCGAAGGAACACCAGAAAAACAATCAGCTGAGGGCGATCACCTGAGGGGCGCATTCCCATAGCCAGTTATGACAGAAGGGGCTATTTACTTATATATATATATATATATATCTATCTAGTTTGTGGCCAATAATACCTACACATGCGTAGCCAATAGTACGAGTATAAATTTTTTTGTCAACGGTTCTAAGCGTCGATGTTTAATTTACGTGTGCACGGGTACGCAATTATTATGGTAAAAACCGCTGCCTTAAGGCACCATCACGCGATCGATTCCTGCAGTAGCGTTGGCTAGAGTGTACTAAGGCTCAACAATGTCCGCAGTCAAACGTCGCCACAACGCTATGATAACGGGATAGACGTTTAAACATGGTCTCTAAAATAGGTTTTTTTTCGTTGAAAAATATGTTGACGGACTATGCTCCATCAGGACTTGTAGGTTAATATTTGAACAAGTGTAAGTTTAGAAATTCAGACACAGCTCTTCCGGTCAGATTTATGTTTAGCTTATTGGCCATTTCAATTGTCGGAATAGCTACTGATTTCACCGTATGTGTATGTATGTATATATGTGTGTGTGTAAAGTAAATAAGTTAGTTAGTAAATAAGTATGCATGTTAGCTAGCAAGCAAGCATCTGTCTATCTGTCTGTCTACTTACCTACCTACTTACCTATCTACATATCTACCTACCTACCTACCTACCTACCTACCTACCTACCTACCTACCTACCTACCTACCTACCTACCTACCTACCTACCTACCTACCTACCTACCTACCTACCTACCTACCTACCTACCTACCTACCTACCTACCTACCTACCTACCTACCTACCTACCTACCTACCTACCTACCTACCTACCTACCTAGCTAGCTAGCTAGCTAGCTAGCTAGCTAGCTAGCTAGCTATCTATCTATCTATCTATCTATCTATCTATCTATCTATCTATCTATCTATCTATCTATCTATCTATCTATCTATCTATCTATCTATCTACCTATCCTCTATCCATCACAAGACACAGCTCTAAGACAACAAATTTTGATCAATTTTAGAATATAAGACTTTAGAAAGTATGTGCCTACCAGTTTCTGATGTCATCTAAATCTGATAATCAGATAAGAATTAAGAGCATTTTTGTTGATTATTACATTTTCGAATTCAAGAGCATTTTTTTTAAAAAGTTTCTCCACGAGATTAATTTTCCCATTTTGAATACTGCTTTATTCTGGCTATTTGAAAAAATCACATGATTTCCTGCAACATTGAGACTAAATCGTTTGCTTAGTACGCTTTTTGTTCTCAGCAGAATGCTGGCCGTGTGCCGACAACAGATCCTATTAATTTTTCTTGCTTGTTTCAGAATTAGTAATAATAGATAATTATTATTACCATAATTATTATTAGAGAGCTCCGAGTGGCAGGGTGCTTGTATCGTTTACTTCTCCAGACAAAGTTACCGGGCTGGAAATCAGGCAGCGTCACTGTTGCGTGAGAAATTCTCGCAACATCGTTTTATTACAATATATATTTTATAACGCAAGGGCAACAACTGCTTGAAATTTATAGTCACTTTTCTCGGTAAGCAGCTGTCTCCTCGCGTTGGTATTGAATGCAGTTAAGTTTGCTATGCTAGGCCGTTTTTTCAGACAAACGGTTGGCAACCTGTTGGGTTATCCTTTTAAGGTAATCATTCTTACGCTGGTTCGTAGTAAAGGCCCTTGCGTCTTAAGTTCTGAGCTGTAGTCATTTTGCGCTGGACTGCGCATGACTGGTCTTGCTTGTTGGTCGATCGATTTCCGCCCACCAGTCAGTCGAGTGAGCGATTTTGAATAGCTAGGGGGATGCCTCGCTGAAGAGGGGATCTCCGCTATTTTTTTTGTTCTGTCAGGAATGTGAAGTCCTCTTAATGGATATTTCGTTTATTCGAGATAATACCTCTAGTGTATTTCCACATGCCGGGGAGGCGTAATATTTCTGTGTATTTCCTGAAGGCAAGGTAAATTAACCTTTCATTAACTCTATCGATTTTTGGTCGTGAGCGATTTTTGATTCATAGCCTGTCTTCGGAAGGCGTCGTCACGAGATGTTTTTCCCAGCTCACATGTCGCTGTATTGTACTGCATCGGTTGATGCATGTCCCAAGGACTATTACTTGCTACTTTGTTACATGAACTAGGTTTGAAAACCTTTGTTATCTAGAGGATATTTTTGAGGACATTATTTATACTTCAGCAGACGTGCCTGTCTTGCTGAAGTCAGATTAAGGAGAGTGAACTGATCTCATACATCTGGTTATCTCCTGGCTGTTATAGAAAAGGATGGAGTTTTTCACCTGACTACATTTACAGCACTATGAAATATAACATGCATCTGACTCATCATTGTAATGCTGTCTACCGTCCATTGCTGTATTGAATGTTGCTGTGATAATGACTGTTTGATGTGCCTACATATTCGCGTAACCATTTTGTCACTGTGGCGTCCACAATAAATAATGAAGAAAAAACGTCATCGGCTGTTACAAGAATCATTGACTTTATACGTCGTGAGTTTACTGACGTTCTAATGTGGATTGCCCTGTTGTTTTTGTATGATCATTGTTTGACTGTACATCATCTACACACTTCACAAAACCAGACCACGGGCACCATCACTCAACCCATGGTGCACGCGTCATTTGGCGGCCAATTACTCAATCATAATATAAATTGGACGTCATCATTTGGTGGCCATAAGCTGGTTTGATCTGGTACCAGCAAACACGGGGTCCCTCACCCACTTCAAGTCAACACTACAGCATCCTTCATTTTCAACTTCAACATTCTTCAAGAAAGTCAACACTTCAAATTTTCAAAGTACTCGGCGTTGCCCGGTAAAAGTCAAAATTTCAATTTTTTGACGGAAACAGAAATTTGACAGTACACGGCGTTGTTGAATATTGCCGGATAACACGGACTACTGTTGTCGTTAACACAAGTCAAGCAAGTTGCTGTTATCAAGGTTCCAGTGCTGTCGTTTTTTTTTTTTGAGAAGGTCAAGTGCCGGTTGAAACGGGTTGTTTTCTGAAGAAGGCCAAGTACCGATTTCCATCAATTTACTATTGGATTAGAAGGTCAAGTGCCGAAACAACTCAACATACAGTATGTCAGAAGCTCGAGTACCATCGTGTTAGCAGTGGAAGCAGTTCAGATGTGCCATCATCGTTGGAGCTTCGCTCTTTAGGACGTTGATTGACATCCGTTGTTTTTCTGCTGTTCGACGATTGGAAGCCTATAAGTTAAGTGGCCTGTTTGTACGTAAACTGTGCCCTTATACTTCTGCTGAGTCTTCTGTGTATCATCTCATTCTATTGTTATATGTTATTCGTATATTTATATGTTTATATTTCAGCGGGTTCTCGGTTGGGTGGTGTCTCCCTTAGATCATGCCACGTCATAGAGGTCGTCTATTGTGAGCGTTTTCTGTAGGGTGAGCAAATTTCCGATACTGGAATTTGCTAAGCGACTTCTGTTGCTATTTATGTTAGTTGTGATGACATGTATTAATATTGTTTTCGTTATTATTTCGCATTCTTTAGTTTTGTTTTGATTTGTTTGTATTTGTTAGCCTCATCTTTACTATAGTTTAGTTTTATACAACATTTTTGTTTATACACTGTGGTGTCATGTATTTTGTTTAATTCTATCGCAGATATCGTCACATTTTTTGTGATATTTCATTAATTTCTGCTTTATTTTTAGTTGATTTCTGCGAACGTTTTTGTATTGTTGCTGATCTTTGTTATTGTTCACATTGTTATTGTTTACATTGTTTGCATTGTTTACATTTTCAATGTTTACATTCTGCATGTGTTTACATAGTCATTGTTTACAGTTATAGTAATTAGTTATGGGCTATGCTAATGCATTGTTACTACTACACTGATGATAAATGAATGATGAATAGTGTCGTGCACTATTGAATGAGAAGTGCACCTATGATCAAGAGTTGATTGATAATATTTCAAAAAGGTCTATACACAAGTTCTTTGATATGAGACTTGTTTCCCACAGAGACTGGGATAATATAATGTGATGTGAATATACAAGTGCTTAATTAAGACTTGTTACACTTAGGTTTGAAATAAATTAGTTAATTATTTCAGGTTTTTGAACTCATATTATTACTCATCATGTCTACATTTGAGCACTTTATTGAGCAGGGTAAATTGCTTGGGAAGACTGGTGATAAGTTAGAAGAATTTGCAACTGCTCGATATGATAAAGCAATGGAAGCTGAACAAAAGAAACTGCAGATGCAGGTGGATGAAAAAAGATTCCAAATGGAAATGGAAAAACAAAAAAGGGAACTAGAAGCTGAAAGACTTGAAAAAGAGGCTGAGAATAAAAGACTTGAGAAAGAAGCTGAAAGACTTCAAATAGAGGCTCAGGCTGAGGAAAGAAGATTACAGAGAGAGTCTGATGAGAGGAAAGAGAAAGCAAAAATGGAACATGAAGAAAAGGTCTTAGCTTTAGAGTTGGAAAAATTGAAATTGATGAACATGAGTAATGGTAATGATTCAAACAAGGGTTCATCTTCTGGTAAGGCTAATAATGATACTTTTAAGATTTCTGTTGCCAATATGTAACTGCGCACCCACACATAACCATGGGTAACTCTAAGGTGAAAGAAGGTTTACCGGTTGCTTCGGCAGCACCGTATGGTCAAAACTTTGCTCGTAGATCCCAACAAAATTTTGATAGAAAGGGCAGCGGTAATTTCTGTCAAAATCATGGAAATCAATTTCATGGTGATTCTTCTTCGAAGAATTGGAGACAACCTGATAGTACTCGTTACTATCACCCTAATAATTATAGGCATTTCAAAAGAGGATATGGTAATAGAGGTTATTCCTGCCGAAGACCTCAAAACCAAACAAATAGATGTTCGCATCAATGTGAACATGATAGTAATCGTGGAAACTGGAATTCGAATCATGATAACAATTACAATAGAGACAATAATAACTGCAGAGATAATAATAACTCTGATAACTTCAGAGGTAATAATAGTCGGGGTAGATCTCAACACAAAAAAAAGAGATATCAGCAGGCTAATTCTGTACAACAGGAAACTCAGGGAGCCTGTAATCAGGTCGTTGATAATAAAAATTTTGACGCTGTCAATGGTTCTGCTTTTAACTTTGAGAGAGCAAACAAATGCCCCCAATGCAGTACTTTATTCGAACCGGGTACCATAACTACTTTGAGTTGTGGTCACCCTCTTCCTGCTCTTCCTGCTGCTGTTGCGCATGACGGGAGGGGTTCTTTAATCCTACATAAGGGTCTTGTTAATGATACTCCGGTCTCACTACTTTTCGATTCCGGATGCACCACTATTGGTGTTAGACAATCGCTTGTAGATCCATCTTGTGCTACAGGAAAGGTTATTAAATGTGTCACATTTGGCGGCACTCTAGAAAAATATCCTACTGCTGTAATTCGCATTGCCACTCCTTTCTTTACTGGAGATGTGCATGCTTGTCTTTTACCTAATCCTATTGCGGACCTTATTATTGGTCGTATTCACGGAGTTAGGGAGTGTACCCCACAGCAGATTGCTGCTTGGGAAGATAATAACATGCAAGCTACAAATGCAGTAGTTACAAGAGCACAAGCTCTACAAACATCCGAAACTTCATTGAATTGTGATAATGAAGTTGATAGCCAAGATAGTCACTTAGTGATCACTCGTGACTCTTTCATAAAATTGCAAGAAGAAGATCCTTCTTTAAAAAAATTCTTCATTCTTGTGAAGAAAGGTGATCCGAATCAGGATACAAATAGAAAATCTTGGATTGCAATGAGAAACGGCGTACTTGTACGTATGGTACAAGATTCGACTACGTCGGCACATTCGCAAATTCTTGTTCCCAAGAGCATGAGAGTGCAAATATTGCAACATGCTCATGACTCGCAATGTGCTGGACATATGGGTTTTTCCCGTACGAAGTCGAGAGTCCTTGCGGCTTTCTTTTGGCCTTTTGTCAACAAGGACATTCGTATTTACTGCCGATCGTGCAAGGTATGTCAGGAGGTCAAATCTAGAGGACCACGACATGCTGCGCCTATCCAGGCTGCTGACATTCCTATTCAGCCGTTTCAGAAAATGGCCATAGATATTATTGGCCCTTTTAAGGTCAAGTCGGCCAGAGGACATCAGTTCATCCTTACATGTGTCGATATGTGCACACGTTGGCCAGAGGCTATTCCTCTTAAGAGCATATCTACTACAGATATCGCAGATGCTCTTTGGTTGATATTTTCTCGCTTGGGGTTCCCCAGAGAAATATTGTCAGACCATGGCACTCAACTCATATCTGACACTATGTCACAGGTAATGTCTACCTTACATATTGAACGATCTCTCAGTAGTATCTACCATCCTATGTCTAATGGGTTAGTTGAGCGTCTGAATAGAACGCTCAAGACTTTGCTTGGTAAGATAACTGAAGATCATCCTCAACGATCTCATCACTGCCGATGATATTAGCGATGAAACTCAATCCTCATATGAGTATGTCATTGCTCTTAGACAAAAGATCATTGAGGCATGTAAGCTAGCAACTGCTTCATCAGAAATTGCTAAAGAGAAGGCAAGGCAGTTTGCTAACAAGAATAGATGTCTACGACAACTTTGTCCAGGTGACAAAGCATTCGTCCTACTCCCCAGTAGGGAAAATAGACTTCTTATTGCATGGAAAGGTCCGTATGCAATAGTCTCTCGGATTTCCGATGTTGACTATGTGGTCGATATTGATGGAAAGCATAAAACTTTCCACATAAACATGCTTTCGGAATTTCACGAACGTCCGGACTATTTGCTGCCTATTTTCCAGGCAACGGATGATGCTCCTGCACCTCACGGTAATTATTCATCCCTGTCTGTCATACAGGATGAGGAATCTACCTTCTCTGATGTCAATCTTCCCCTTCCAGTGGTTCCATTACATTCCACGGAATCTTGGAAAAACGTTTCTGTTTCTCCTAATCTTTCTGGTGACGAACATCGACAAGTCTCGTCGATGTTACAAACATTTCAGGATGTTCTCACTGACATTCCTGGACACACAGATGTCATAGAACATGACATAATTCTTACCGACAATAATCCAATTAGGGTTAGGCCTTATCCTATTCCTATACACTTTCAGTCGCAAGTGGAAAAGGAATTGGATGAAATGATTCAATTAAATATAATTGAACCATCGACTTCACCATATTCTTCTTCCATGGTTATTGTCCGGAAGAAGGATAAGAACATACGAATTTGTGTTGATTATCGCAAATTGAATCAGGTCACAAAGTTCGATGCTGAACCGATGCCTTTGTTAGAAGATCTACTGATTAGACTTTCTAATTCTAGATTCTTCACTAAACTTGACTTGTCTAAAGGTTATTGGCAAGTGCCTTTAGCAGAGCATGCCAAACCTCTTACTGCTTTTTCTACACCTAGGGGTCTATTTCAATGGAATGTTATGCCTTTTGGTCTCATGAACGCCCCTGCCACTTTCGTTCGCATGATGCGTCGAATTCTGTCACATCGATCGGATGTCATCGCATACTTAGATGACATCTGTCTCTTCAGTGATACCTGGGAAGATCACTATTTAGGGTTATATGACTTACTGTCCACTCTACGTGAGAATAATTTGACAGCAAAACCTTCTAAAGCTTTTGTTGGTTTTGGTGAAATCTCTTTCCTGGGTCATCGTGTTGGTCATGGTCTCTTGAAGACAGAAGACCACAATACTTCCAAAATACTGAACATCTCTGTTCCTAAAACGAAGAAACAAGTTAGGAGTCTCTTAGGTTTAATTCAATTTTATGGGAGATTTATTCCAAATTTATCTTCGATCATGGCACCTCTCTCAACATTGTTGAAGAAAGGTTCGCCTAATCTGGTCCGTTGGTCTGAAGAATGCCAATCTTCACTAGACCAAATCAAGAATATATTTTCTTCTCCTCCCATCCTAAGATTACCTACTCTTGATAGGACTTTTGTTCTTCGAAGTGATGCTTCATCCACTGGGATTGGAGCAGCACTGATGCAAGAATATGCAAATACTCTGCATCCTGTTATGTACATTTCTAGAAAAATAAATGCGGCAGAGAGGAACTACTCGGTTTTAGACCGTGAGTTGTTAGCGATGGTTTGGTCAATTCTAAAACTACAAAGATTCCTCCTGGGCGCACATTTCATTCTAGAGACTGATCAGAAAGCTCTTACAGCTATTCAGACTAAGAATTTGAAGAGTTCGAGATCCACTCGATATGCTATAGCTCTTCAACCTTTTCACTTCACGGTACGAGCTATCCGTGGTGCGGATAATGTGATGGCTGACATTTTGTCTAGATGCCCACATGACTCCAACTAATACTTCTGTCCTATATTTCCATATATTACAGAGTCATAACACACCTATATTACTACAATAGATTAGCACATCTGTACTCACTTTATATGTACACACTATCGTGCTTTGTTATCATCTTCTTCTGTTCGTTTTTTAAGATGATAGAGGAAGACTGAGTGGTTAATATAAGGGCCGTTAGTTTACTAAACAGCCACAATTATTAATAATGTATTGTACCTTATGAAGCATATTAGTTATTAATTAGCATTATATTGCTTGTACTTTCTCAGAATGTCATTGATGAGCTGAGGACTTACCTTACTATTATCAAGCATGACGAGTTCTAGATTGTGTACTTACCCTCGGAATGCCAGAGGATATGTCCTGGATCGTCATGTAGTTTAACTTTACTATGTACTTATGTCATTACATGTCAAATAATGTACTAATTAAATTTTTCTATCAGATTTGTACATCCATTTTTTAAAGACAATATTAGATTATGCTATTTAATAATGTCTATGGTAACTTGCATACGTATATTGTGTTTACATGCTAACGTGATGTGTGTTGGTGACACCTCCCCGATGTGAATATTTTTTGAGACATATTTATTTTTCTGTTGAGGTATATCCTCACCAGACACTCTATATTTAGCCTCATGTTAGGCAATTTAATTAATTATCAGCGCATAATTCGTGCGTTTTGAGCCGCTTATCGCATGCTCTTTGATATTTAAAAAAAAAAAAATATGTTCCACATTTTTTTTTTTTAATCGGGAGGAGGTGGTGATATGTTGCGTGAGAAATTCTCGCAACATCGTTTTATTACAATATATATTTTATAACGCAAGGGCAACAACTGCTTGAAATTTATAGTCACTTTTCTCGGTAAGCAGCTGTCTCCTCGCGTTGGTATTGAATGCAGTTAGGTTTGCTATGCTAGGCCGTTTTTTCAGACAAACGGTTGGCAACCTGTTGGGTTATCCTTTTAAGGTAATCATTCTTACGCTGGTTCGTAGTAAAGGCCCTTGCGTCTTAAGTTCTGAGCTGTGGTCATTTTGCGCTGGACTGCGCATGACTGGTCTTGCTTGTTGGTCGATCGATTTCCGCCCACCAGTCAGTCGAGTGAGCGATTTTGAATAGCTAGGGGGATGCCTCGCTGAAGAGGGGATCTCCGCTATTTTTTTGTTCTGTCAGGAATGTGAAGTCCTCTTAATGGATATTTCGTTTATTCGAGATAATACCTCTAGTGTATTTCCACATGCCGGGGAGGCGTAATATTTCTGTGTATTTCCTGAAGGCAAGGTAAATTAACCTTTCATTAACTCTATCGATTTTTGGTCGTGAGCGATTTTTGATTCATAGCCCGTCTTCGGAAGGCGTCGTCACGAGATGTTTTTCCCAGCTCACATGTCGCTGTATTGTACTGCATCGGTTGATGCATGTCCCAAGGACTATTACTTGCTACTTTGTTACATGAACTAGGTTTGAAAACCTTTGTTATCTAGAGGATATTTTTGAGGACATTATTTATACTTCAGCAGACGTGCCTGTCTTGCTGAAGTCAGATTAAGGAGAGTGAACTGATCTCATACATCTGGTTATCTCCTGGCTGTTATAGAAAAGGATGGAGTTTTTCACCTGACTACATTTACAGCACTATGAAATATAACATGCATCTGACTCATCATTGTAATGCTGTCTACCGTCCATTGCTGTATTGAATGTTGCTGTGATAATGACTGTTTGATGTGCCTACATATTCGCGTAACCATTTTGTCACTGTGGCGTCCACAATAAATAATGAAGAAAAACGTCATCGGCTGTTACAAGAATCATTGACTTTATACGTCGTGAGTTTACTGACGTTCTAATGTGGATTGCCCTGTTATTTTGTATGATCATTGTTTGTCTGAACACCTCTGCACACTTCACAAAACCAGACCACGGGCACCATCACTCAACCCATGGTGCACGCGTCATTTGGCGGCCAATTACTCAATCATAATATAAATTGGACGTCATCAGTCACGTTCAAGTCTACCTAGCTGTAAATGTGTCCCTGACTCTGCTCTTGAGTTAGGGTAGGCAAAGGCAGCGAGGAAAGGAACCCGTCAAAATCTCGCCATAAAGAGGGGAGCCTAGTACAGTAAAATCCCTAACACTTCACTCCCCTAGACAGTATCTGCTACGGGACTACCTTACGTACCTACCAAATCAGTAAAGCCAATACGTGCATTATAAACTCATGGAACAAAGTAAGTGTGCAACACTTTATAGGGCACTGTGCGTGATTTCATGGACGAAATGAAATAAAAGTTGGCACACAATGTGGTGGAATATTGAATAAAAGACCAAGTGATCACTTTGATTTTAGTGAAAGTGTCTGGCCCAGGCCAAGCGCGCTTGTCTATGGCGAACTGTCAGTGCTGGTCTAACTGCAGGTCTGTGAGGTAAGAGATTCTGTTCTGCACGACACGGGTCTTTGTAGTAAAATCTGTGTGAACAAACGCTAAATTCCACAGCACGTTCAATTTGCATACCGAAGTAAGGGCCTAAACGATTTGCCGCGGTTTAACATTAATACCATGACGGGCGTTCGAAAGACCCCCTTTTTCTCGACCCGCGTTCTGGACATATATTCACACGGTTGGATTTGGCAGACGATATATACACACACGCAATGTGCTGCATGCATAAGGTAGTTTAAAATAAAAGGGAAAATTAAGGTTAACGTCCGATAAGGTAGTTTAAAATAAAAGGAAAAAAAATTAAGGTTAACGTCCTATATTTTTTTTTTCTTTTGAAAATGCCGTACTGAATGGAATAGGAGAGAAAATGTTTTAATTGAAGCATTGTAGGAAACAACACGATACTAGGCATTAGAAAGACATAAAAGAATAAATATGTACTGACTGTGAATAGATAACAGCAGGATTAATAAGTATGTATGAGTATTTAAAACTATTAAGAAACAAAGAAGTTGGACAGAAGTCAGATAGACAGATCTCGTTTTCGCCCGTAGGTGGGGTAAAAGGGGAAGGAGTCCTTAATTTGAATATTTGAGGTCAGTTTTATTTGAAAAGGAACGCTATTCATTAAACAGTTTATGATTGGCTGTAGTGTACTAGACTAAACGGTTGTATAAAACCAATTAGTATTGGGTATAGGGGGCCACTAGATGAAAAATTTCTTACACTAAAGACGTGTTGTTATAGACAAGGCAAGAGTACTGTCTTGTTTGCTAATTCTGCACAGTCAGCGATCTGGATTTGTTTCCATATATCGCCCTATTTTGGTGTATAAAATTTCTTTGATTGCGGTAAATATGAAAACCTTTATATCAACATTTATATTGTCATTTGTATCATGTATGCATTATCGACTCTGTATGAACCTAAAAGGGGAAACATTTATCTGGAGGGAAGCTACATCAAAACTCTGTGTTGTTTCACAGCGTTGTTAAGAAACAGTATTAACCTGGTGTAGAAAAGCCAGGCAGGCTTTCTGCCATATGGGGAGAAAAGAAAATTAAATATTTAGGATGAAAAGAAAAAGTTGTGTTATGACATAAGACCAGGAAGATCACTGGCCGTCTTCTTCAGCAAGTCACCGTGATTGTACATGACTTGATAGTATTAATGTAAAATGTTTCCTTTATCAAGGAAAATGTCAAACGGTGGTTTGAAAGTTATTTATCCAGAAGGGGGTACCAACCAAATTGAGAACGTTAACTAATTGTTTAGTTACCATACTGATGTCTGATGATATTTCCATGTTAGAATAATGAAAGAGAGAGATTATTAGATGCTGAGTGGGACACATTTGTATTGTTCCAGAGTTTCATCTACGAGTGAAAGTGAGCCCAGGTGACCTAACACCTGTCCTTAAAGTATGCAGTGAGGCCTAACTACTGAGTGCCTACACCGTGATTCACCTATAGAAGCAGAAGCGTGTCTTGGCAGTGGATGCTGGCGTTTATACATACTTCAACCAGCCTGGTTCCAGATACCTCAGATAAGACTTGTCTGGGAAATTGATATCACAAACACTCCACTCTCTCAGTTTTCCCAAAAGATAGAGTATCAGACAGTGAGGAACAAAAACGTTCAATAAACTTGTACCCTTTTCTAGGAGCAAGAAATACTTGACATTTTCCCAGCTTGAAACATATAAGTAATTGTGGGATAACACCGACTCAATGACAGTTGTAAAATAATTAGTTGTAAATAATTTCATTTTCATGTTGAGTTGATTATTCCTGTGTCAGAAGCATAACTAGATACAGGAAAATAAATTATAAAAAAATAAGTTACCTTCCAAACTTTACTCAGTGACTTGTTTAATCATTGTTTATTAGTAATAGGTGTAGTTGTTGTCTTGTTCATACATTTCATCACAGTGCATATACCCTAGACACTTGCTAGACAACATACACACACCAATACATTTCTGTAGGGGAAGATATATAATCGGGTGAGGTCGTGGTGGAAGCAGACAAGTACCCTGTAAACTTATTTGTATTTAATAAACCTCAGGGACTTGCATAGCTGACCTCACACCAGATACCATTAATATATATATATTGAAACCAATAATAACAACTAATTCACCACATAAATTGGGACGCTCCTCCGGGATTTAAAGGTTCTTAGTACCCTACATTAAGTGAGTCACTAGTCCCAGTATTTGTAAAATCTAACAGTAAAAATAATTTGAGAGTGGTTTGAGATATCTTTGCCCTTTGTCTTGTGTTTAGAGTTGGTTAATTAGTTAAGGTAGTGGATAGTATTTCATATTGTTAACTATAACATGGCGGATATGGCTAAATACAGATCTGCTGCTGTGCAGACTGCAAGGGAAATGAATTTAGATGGGCAAGCTCTGATTCAGTATGTGACATCAGAGTGCGATAAGTATATGGAAAGGGAAGATAAGAGATTAGCAGAGGAGAAGAGAATTATGTTAGAGGATGCTAGGGAACTTAAGAAATTAGAGGCTGATAGGGAGACTGAGATCAAGAGGCTGCAGTTAGAGGAGAGGAAACTTGAGGCTGAGGCCAAGAAAGAAGAAAGGAGACTTGAGGCTGAGAAGGAGAAAGAAGCTAAGAGATTGGAGGCTGAGAGAGAAGATAAAAGACTCCAAAGGGAACATGAACTACGACTAAGGGAGTTGGAGTTACAAGGCCATGCTCCTGATAATGGAAGTAGCTCATCCACCTCCGACTCTGCTGCAAGCCAAGTTGCCTCAACCTCAGCCATGGGGTTCCAGTTGGACCCATTTGTAGAAAAAGATGATGATATTGAGTCATTTTTATCTAGATTTGAAAGGTTAGCTACTATGTATGGGCTAGAGAAAGAGAGATGGAGTATGAAGGTATCTCAGGGGCTTAGGGGAACCTCTTATGAGGTCTTCGCCAAACTGAGCAAGGATGATCAAGATGACTACGACATTCTTAAGCAAGCTCTTCTAGTTAGATATGAGAAAAACAGTGAATTTTACAGAAAGAAATTTAGGGATGCCAAATTGTTGACTGGAGAGACTTACCACCAGTTCTCTGCACGCCTGGAGACATACCTGGAGAAATGGACTGCTCTGGGGAAAACCCACGATTTAAAGGAAATGATTATGACTGAGCAGTTAAGAGAGTCTATGGCTCCAGACCTGAGAAAATTTCTCACGGAACAGGGTGCTGAGAGGCTGGGGGAGATCTTAAATGTGGCTGAGAGATATCAGGCAGCCCAGTCTGAGATAGCAAGTTTAAAGAAGAAGCCTATAGACCATAATAAAGCTTCATAAAACCAAAATCAACCTAAATTTGAGCACAGAGATAAATTTAACAAGGGTAAAGCCTATTATGATAAAGCCAAGTTTGACCAACGAGATAGAAACTCGCAATTGAATGATAAGAAACATTTTCCTCAGGGAAATAAATGGTGTAAGTGGTGCAAGAAAAATAATCATGACACCACAATGTGTACTCGAAAACCTCCTAACTTTGCTGCAATGAAAACGGGGGGAGAGGGAACACCCACAAGTGGGAAAAATAATAATCAGGACCTAGAAACGCCACGGAGCAAACTTAGGCCTGACAATAGAATTAAAAATGTAGACAAAGTGGAATGGGAACCCCCTTTTCACACCCAGTCTTCACTTGAATGTGTTAACATGGCCACTATGAATAGAGTACAAAGAGTAATTCTACCCCAGAATAAGCCGACAATTCCTCGGTCGGAATTATGTGAACTGGAGGAAGAAAATGTACAGAGGAGATCTCTCACCAAGAATCTTAAGTGGGGAGAAAAACCCCAGAAAAGAACTGGTAGTGGACGATTTGTAAGTCATGATACAAGGCAAAAACGTCCTCATTACAAGGCTTCCAATGTTAAGGACCTGAAATGTGCTATGAAAAATAAATTTGTAAATTTTAAAGTCCATTGGAACTTTACCCGGAATGGCACTGGTAACCCTATTTGGGAGGCCAATAAAAAGTCCACTGGAACTTCACCCGGAATGGCACCGGTATCCCTATTTGGGAGGCCAATAAAAAGTTCATTAGAAATTCGACCGGAATGGCACCGGAAACCCTATTTGGGAGGCCATGAAAAGATCCATATGTAACCTTGTTAAGGACATGGACTGATGAGAAGGCAGAGGAAACTGTTACCTCATCTTATGACTATGTGAACGAACTGACCACTCGTCTTAAAACTGGATGGAAACTGGCAAATGACAATCTCAGACAAGCCAGGAAGAAACATGCTGCTTACTTTAACAAGAAAGCTAAGGATAGAGAGCTTAATGTGGGAGAGAAGGTGCTCCTTCTTCTACCCGGCAGCAGTAACAAGTTACAAATTGGATGGCAAGGGCCATACACGGTTCTAGAAAGGATATCTAGAACTAATTATAAAATCGACAAAAAAGGTAAGGAGAAAATTTATCATGTGAATCTCTTAAAGAAATACCTGGAAAGAGAGATCCAGGATGAGACACATCTCATGACCTTGTCGATAGCCACAGGAATGAAAAAGGAACCACTCGCCTCTCACGAGTATCCCTTAAAAACAGAGGAAACACAGGCATAGGTGAAGATCAGTAAGCACCTGACTAAAGCCCAGAGGGAGCAGGTTCAAAAGGTTCTGGTTGAACATACAGACGTACTAACAGATAAGCCGGGGCATACCAATCTATTAGAGTATGACATGAAAGTAATAGACCCAACACCCATCTGTATGAGGGCCTATTCCATTCCTTTCGCTAAGGAGAAAGCTTTGAAGGAGGAAATTGAGTATCTGTTAAAGGAAGGAATCATTTCTCACAGTGAATCTCCTTACAGTTCCAGTGTGGTTTTACTAAGGAAACCTTCTGGAGAACACCGTCTGTGTATAGATTACAGAAAACTGAATGCTATCACAGAAAATCAGGTGGATCCATTGCCGGATACCAATCAGCTGTTTGCCAGGCTGAATAAGGCAAAATATTTTTCTAAGGTGGATCTGAGCAAAGGCTATTACCAAATTCCAGTGAAGCCTGAGGTTCGACCTTATCTGGCATTTAGCACATCGGAAGGCCATTATGAATTCAACATGTTACCATTTGGCTTGAAAAACGCCCCGAGTGTGTTTTCCAGAATGATGCGCAAGTTATTGGATCCCCTGAATAAACCATGTATAACCAATTTCATGGACGACATTCTTGTTGCTACTGAGACATTCGAAGAACACATAAACTCTCTGAATATGCTATTTGATAGGCTCAGGGAAGCAAATTTGACGGCTAGACCAACCAAATGTAGTGTGGGGTGTAAAGAACTCGAATTCTTGGGACATACAGTGTATCAGGGAAACATGACCCCTGACCCCAAGAACCTGGAGAAATTACAAAAAGCACCGAGGCCACAAACCAAAAAAGATGTGAGGTCTTTTGTATCTTTATGTGGATTTTATCAAAAATACATAAAGAACTTTAACTCTATTTGTGCACCGCTGACAGACTTAACTAGAAAAGGTCAACCTGAAAAAATCATTTGGTCAGCGCAGTGTGAATTGGCATACCAAGAGTTAAAAGATAAACTCACTAGCAAGCCGATATTGAAATTGCCTGATCTAAATCAGGAATTTGTGGTGAGAACGGATGCGAGTAACATAGGATTAGGGGCCACTTTGTTACAGAGGTCCACCACACAGGATAGACAACTGAACCCAGTTGCTTACGCTAGCCGCAAGTTAAACAAAGCGGAAAAAAATTACTCAACAAGTGAAAAAGAGTGTTTAGCATTGATCTGGGCCATAAAAAAGTTCCAAATTTATCTTTATGGTAGGTCATTTGTGGTGCAAACAGATCACCAGCCTTTAGTGTTCTTATCTCAGGCCAAACATGAAAATGCACGTTTATTAAGGTGGTCTTTATTGATCCAACCTTATACATTTTCCATCGAATATATACCCGGTTCGGAAAACGTGGGAGCGGATTTCCTGAGTAGACATCCTTGTGAGGCAAATCAGGAAAAACCTAGGGAATAGTACTTTGTTTACGCTAATTGTCTCACAGATAATAACTTGCAGTGAATGCATGTTTTAGGAAAGGAGGTGTGTAGTAAAATCTGTGTGAACAAACGCTAAATTCCACAGCACGTTCAATTTGCATACCGAAGTAAGGGCCTAAACGATTTGCCGCGGTTTAACATTAATACCATGACGGGCGTTCGAAAGACCCCCTTTTTCTCGACCCGCGTTCTGGACATATATTCACACGGTTGGATTTGGCAGACGATATATACACACACGCAATGTGCTGCATGCATAAGGTAGTTTAAAATAAAAGGGAAAATTAAGGTTAACGTCCGATAAGGTAGTTTAAAATAAAAGGAAAAAAATTAAGGTTAACGTCCTATATTTTTTTTCTTTTGAAAATGCCGTACTGAATGGAATAGGAGAGAAAATGTTTTAATTGAAGCATTGTAGGAAACAACACGATACTAGGCATTAGAAAGACATAAAAGAATAAATATGTACTGACTGTGAATAGATAACAGCAGGATTAATAAGTATGTATGAGTATTTAAAACTATTAAGAAATAAAGAAGTTGGACAGAAGTCAGATAGACAGATCTCGTTTTCGCCCGTAGGTGGGGTAAAAGGGGAAGGAGTCCTTAATTTGAATATTTGAGGTCAGTTTTATTTGAAAAGGAACGCTATTCATTAAACAGTTTATGATTGGCTGTAGTGTACTAGACTAAACGGTTGTATAAAACCAATTAGTATTGGGTATAGGGGGCCACTAGATGAAAAATTTCTTACACTAAAGACGTGTTGTTATAGACAAGGCAAGAGTACTGTCTTGTTTGCTAATTCTGCACAGTCAGCGATCTGGATTTGTTTCCATATATCGCCCTATTTTGGTGTATAAAATTTCTTTGATTGCGGTAAATATGAAAACCTTTATATCAACATTTATATTGTCATTTGTATCATGTATGCATTATCGACTCTGTATGAACCTAAAAGGGGAAACATTTATCTGGAGGGAAGCTACATCAAAACTCTGTGTTGTTTCACAGCGTTGTTAGGAAACAGTATTAACCTGGTGTAGAAAAGCCAGGCAGGCTTTCTGCCATATGGGGAGAAAAGAAAATTAAATATTTAGGATGAAAAGAAAAAGTTGTGTTATGACATAAGACCAGGAAGATCCCTGGCCGTCTTCTTCAGCAAGTCACCGTGATTGTACATGACTTGATAGTATTAATGTAAAATGTTTCCTTTATCAAGGAAAATGTCAAACGGTGGTTTGAAAGTTATTTATCCAGAAGGGGGTACCAACCAAATTGAGAACGTTAACTAATTGTTTAGTTACCATACTGATGTCTGATGATATTGCCATGTTAGAATAATGAAAGAGAGAGATTATTAGATGCTGAGTGGGACACATTTGTATTGTTCCAGAGTTTCATCTACGAGTGAAAGTGAGCCCAGGTGACCTAACACCTGTCCTTAAAGTATGCAGTGAGGCCTAACTACTGAGTGCCTACACAGTGATTCACCTATAGAAGCAGAAGCGTGTCTTGGCAGTGGATGCTGGCGTTTATACATACTTCAACCAGCCTGGTTCCAGATACCTCAGATAAGACTTGTCTGGGAAATTGATATCACAAACACTCCACTCTCTCAGTTTTCCCAAAAGATAGAGTATCAGACAGTGAGGAACAAAAACGTTCAATAAACTTGTACCCTTTTCTAGGAGCAAGAAATACTTGACATTTTCCCAGCTTGAAACATATAAGTAATTGTGGGATAACACCGACTCAATGACAGTTGTAAAATAATTAGTTGTAAATAATTTCATTATCATGTTGAGTTGATTATTCCTGTGTCAGAAGCATAACTAGATACAGGAAAATAAATTATAAAAAAATAAGTTACCTTCCAAACTTTACTCAGTGACTTGTTTAATCATTGTTTATTAGTAATAGGTGTAGTTGTTGTCTTGTTCATACATTTCATCACAGTGCATATACCCTAGACACTTGCTAGACAACATACACACACCAATACATTTCTGTAGGGGAAGATATATAATCGGGTGAGGTCGTGGTGGAAGCAGACATGTACCCTGTAAACTTATTTGTATTTAATAAACCTCAGGGACTTGCATAGCTGACCTCACACCAGATACCATTAATATATATATATTGAAACCAATAATAACAACTAATTCACCACAGTCTTAAACCTGGAATGTTCCTGGCAGTCCATGTTGCCTGAATAAACCTGTTACACAAGTGCATAAGGCGTATGTAATGGTCTTGTGCAGGGGTGGTAACTCGTGGTCGGCCACTTCTATGGCGATCAGCAGTGGATTCAGTTTGGTGGAAACGATCTTGAATGCGTGATATAGTGTTCATGTGAACATTGAAATGTTGTGATACAGCTAATATAGTCGCTCCAGCAGATAACATCCCTATAGCTATTGCTCGCTGTTGTTGGTTCAATCTTGGCATTGTCAAAAAAGATGTTTCTGTTGGACTCTTGTTACTGTACTCTCTATTTCAACGATTACGTTTTCACATGCTTGTGATTAGAGCTACACACTTACCTTCCTTTTATCTGTGATAAATTCTCCCCTACGGCACTTTTCACGTGATTTATCTTGCAACGTGATTATCTCCCCATGAATAGTGCGATCCAATTGTAATTGCACGGGTAAGTGAACAACACTCACACAGAAATGTGTGCCAACTTGCATTTGAGTTCACCCAAGAACACACGCACAGTGCCCTGTTGAGTGCTGCACCCTTACTTTTTTCCATGAGTATATTTCTCAAGAGTACACATTACTTCTAACTAGTCTTAATAACCATGCTATGTGCTGATATAAGCAGGCGATGGTAATGTTATCACATCTGTGTATCATCATCTTTGTGTATCCATGGCAGGATAATGGGGCGCAATGAACAGGTCAACTGCCTCTTTTCAAGCATGTCCTAAAAGGCGCCTAAGGACAATTTTGCTTGGGGCTAACTACTTTATCATTTATAATAAGTTGCTGCATTGAAAGAACACCTGCATTGTTGAAGCACAATCGTCCTGCGCGGCAGTAGAGGCGGGGGAAAAAAGGGGTGGGGGGTGAGGGGAGTGGCTATTGCTGCTTCATTCCTTACACTTGAGCTCTCAATGGCAGGTATTCTTCTTCGACCAATTCACGCCAAATCTTCATGTCCTGCGCCGTCTGTGCAAAATCTTTCCATGTCCTTAACCTTTCATATCTGTTTCCTATTCCCTTCTCTGTGTATTGTTCGTTCTCTCTCCAAGTCTCTTTCTATCTTGATTCTAGAACACGTACTGCCCTGTAAAGCTATTTATTTTCTCAATGTATGTAGAATGCTTAATAGTTATCCATACATTTCCTTTGTGCTACTTTAAAGAAGCCTGCATCAAAGTACATGCTACTCCGGCAGTGGTTTCTATAGCAACATGATTTATAAGATGAAATTGCCAGACTCGTACACCATGCTTACTAGGGAGTGATAAACCGTGCAATGCACTATGTACCAGTTCTGTATCGACAAAAAAAAAAATCACAGAATATTTGATTTAAAAGTAAGCATCATTAAATATTGTTAATAACTAAACTGCTTCAATGAATAAAATATGCTTTTTAAACAAGAAAGAAAAGCAAATTTGCAAATCAGGTTATGTTTCTTAAGCCAATTTTTTAAACTCCGGAACTGCGATTGTAAGGTTTCGTCATCATAATCTTTTTTTATCCTCCCTTCCTTATGGACTATCGGTCCACCAATGCAGGTGAGTCTCCTGAGGACGCTTTCGTCAAAACAAATACTATACAGCGGTGGTTTATGTACCAATTCATTTTAAAAACGAGAATTGCTAGTCCCTTGTACAACTTAGTATTAGTATTAGTATTAGTCGTCTTTTACGATATACCTGAGGGAATAGTTACCCAGTTATTTCTTTGTCTCCCCAGATACCTTTGGGACTACACGACACGACATGATGGTAATGATTACGTCTATCGATTTGGATAAGTCAACCATTTTAGATAGTAGGAGATGTCCAAGTGGGGGACTGCCGAAGAGATCAAAAATAGTGTAATCAGATGAGAAGATGCAAAGCATGAACCAGACTTGGGGCACGGCATGAAGGATGGCCACCGACCGAGCAAAATGGGGACAGTTTGTTGCTGCCCTACAAGATAGCACTAGGCGTGATGGCCACTGGCTACTTCTTCAGCCAGGGGCTAAGGATTTAAGAAGAAGACGAAGAAGTTGAAAAGAAGGCAATGGCGATGAATAGAACACACACTCAGCAAATGTGTTGATAGCATTACAAGGTAGTCCTTGTTCTGTAATCACCCAAGTAAGAGAAGCTGCAGACAGAAATGACAAGCACGTGGAGAAGACAGCTGGAGACAGAAATGACAAGCACGAAGGAGACATGAAAGACCTTCAGCTGATAACACGTGACATGAGGACTTGGCTTGAGTTGTTTGATGGCGTATGCTCATTGGAGTGCTGAAGAATAATGAATGAATACCCACAATTAAATAACGGACAAGAAATACATTTCTAAAGGACCGCTGGAAAATCCTTAACCAACTTTCAAGCGTAGGCAGAAGCAGTGAAAAGATCCACAATTGCCATCATGGGATATATAGATTTTGCTAGAGACAAGATAGTGCTCCTCACATACTCTCTGTCAGTCTCCTCACAGACTCTCTGTCAGTCTCCTCACAGACTCTCTGTCAGTCATCACCGCTCTCAAGAACAATAAAAACAACGAATTAGACAGCCTGGCAGAAGCACTCATGGAAACCATCTATGAATTTAAAAAAAAAACAAAAGTAAACGTACAGTGAATCCCCGACCACTACAGGATATCTGGAAATGAGAATGCAGATAAACTTGCCAAAGAGGGTGGAAGGAAAACTCAGATATAAGACAGGGCTACATATGAAGACATAACACCAGTATTCAGAAATAACTAAAGAGAAAAAAACATAAATAACTCAGTCTCCGATACTGAAGAACAATACTATACATTACTAAGAAGAGATTAAGTAATTTTCAGACTGAGAGCTGGACATTGTAGACTCCGATACCATCTGTTAATCAAATTGAAAATTGGACAGATCGACAAGTGCCCACGTGATGAGGACAAACAGAGAGTAGAACATGTACTATAAAACAGTCGGCTCTATGAGAGGATCAGGGTGTCAGCATGGCCTCCTCCAACCCAGTTGAGGGAGAAACTCTATGGTGACGAGAGAAGCCTGAGACGGACTGTAAGCTTTATTAGAGAGATCGATGTGGTTATTTGAGAGCGAACGACCACGAAGACAATGCAATACGGCACTCAGACGCTATAGTAGCTATGGGCATCATCCTGCCATACACAAACACACACACACACACACCTTGTAACGTTGTCAGCCAGTCTATGACACACACACACACCTTGTAACGTTGTCAGCCAGTCTATGACACACACACACACACCTTGTAACGTTGTCAGCCAGTCTATGACACACACACACACACACCGTGTAACGTTGTCAGCCAGTCTATGACACACACACACACACCTTGTAACGTTGTCAGCCAGTCTATGACACACACACACACCTTGTAACGTTGTCAGCCAGTCTGTGACACACACACACACCTTGTAACGTTGTCAGCCAGTCTGTGACACACACACACACACACACACCTTGTAACGTTGTCAGCCAGTCTGTGACACACACACACACACCTTGTAACGTTATCAGCCAGTCTGTGACACACACACACACCTTGTAACGTTGTCAGCCAGTCTGTGACACACACACACACACCTTGTAACGTTATCAGCCAGTCTGTGACACACACACACACACACCTTGTAACGTTATCAGCCAGTCTGTGACACACACACACACACACACACACACCTTGTAACGTTACCACCCAGTCTGTGACAGTTAGTATCCTGGCAATAAATGTTTATAATCATCGTCATTATTTTCTTCTTCGTTCCATATGGAGCATGGACCCACCACAACAGCTGGTCCCTTACAGGATACTTGCACCATACCTTTCAGATGTCTTTGTGCTAGTAGCTTCTGAAGCAATGTGTTTTACGTGATGAGGTTACAAAACTTTATATTAGTGGTCTATTACGACATGCCTGAGGATGCAGTAGGTCCTACTTTGACTTTGTCTCACCAGAGACAACCCTTCCCCCCCCCGGGATGTATATGGAATGAATGTTTATAACACAATAAAATAAAATCCCATCCCAACTAACATAATTACCGATGTATGTTACGTCGGTCGGTCACACTCAAAATAGTAACTCGTGCCAGAATAAAAATGCGCAACGCACGGTGGGCAACTTGCGCGGCGTGGGTGTTATATAATACTTTGTTTTGTGTTTTTTTTCTTTTATTCTTTCACAAAATTAGTAGCGCTCGACAAAGGAAAAGTGCGTAAAACTTGGTGTGCATGAGCCCTCACCCGATGTACAAATCATGAAAACTTGAAAGTTTTTGTTAAAACCACTTATTATCAGGGAACACTCTTTGAAAACAATCCACGCATTTTCACACGAAATGTTGTCATCAAAGAACTTTTCAGTTGAATCTAGAATAACATAATTATCGCCAAGTGTACGTTGGTCACAGCTGAGGAATGCAACCGTGTTGAAAAATTGTATTGTTTCCATTATATATACTCTCCCGAAAATAGTTACAATCAACAAAGAAAAGCGTTCAAATGACGGTGTTCATGAACAGTTTGATTACACTGTATAATGGAAAGAAATTAAAAACACTCTAAGAATGTACTTCTCTCTGCTCATCCGGGAACGGAAACAGCACAATATAATTAAAAACCCGTCAAGTTTGACGGGTTATTGCTAGTGTATAACATAAAAGCAAACTGATAGATGATATTGCTTATATACTGTTAGAAAGGAATCTGGCGCTAAGCGGTTCTAAAAACAATTGCGTAAGGCAGAGACACTGCGTTAACCTGCGTCTCTTGACTTCCCACATGAGAAATATAATTAAGTGGGTGTTCCAAACAATAAAAAAAATTTGAAATGTCAAATACAAGTTTAATAATAAATGAATATTTTGTCTCCTTCAATTACAGACGTCAATTTATAATATTACATCCATTCCTTAGTCTGCAAAGTCACCATTTTATAGAAACGGCGCTAAGTTTATGTCGCGGGATAAACCCAAAATAACTATTGATTCTTTACTAACACCAATGATAAAGAATATACAGACGCTATGGCAACAAGATCTTTGTCTGAGACAAAAGAACAAAGATAGAATAGAGATAATTTGAGAAATAAGTTAAATAAAATAAAATTAATGAAAATTATGCGAACCGAAATTATAAAAATCCGACGTCCTTGTCCAGAGTAGACTACGATGGCCGATCGAAAGGATCTGCTCTGACATGCATGTTGCTTACGTAAGGTCTGGCCATGCTTCTTCGTGACGTCACTGATATTCTCTAGGCTGTTCCACTGTGTTCAGGTCAGATCTTCTATTGTTGACGGGTCATGAGGTAGGGGCTGACTGGACTTTAGTTAATGAGTCCACCAAATAGTTGTTATTGCCTTTGTTCTTTGCTAAATATTGGGAATGATTCCACCAATCATTTTTTTGTCTTTGTTCTTTGCTAAATATTGGAATGATTCCACCAATCACTTATTGCCTTTGTTCTTTGCTAAATATTGGGAATGATTCCACCAATCATTTTTTTTGTCTTTGTTCTTTGCTAAATATTGGAATGATTCCACCAATTATTTATTGCCTTTGTTCTTTGCTAAATATTGGAATGATTCCACCAATCATTTATTGCCTTTGTTCTTTGCTAAATATTGGAATGATTCCACCAATCATTTATTGCCTTTGTTCTTTGCTAAATATTGGAATGATTCCATCAATCATTTTATTGTCTTTTTGTTCTTTGCTAAATATTGGAATGATTCCATCAATCATTTTATTGTCTTTTTGTTCTTTGCTAAATATTGGAATGATTCATTCCATTAATCATTTTATTGTCTTTTTGTTCTTTGCAGGACATATGAATGATTCCACCAGTCCTTGGACTGCCTAGCAATGATGTCCTAAATATGTGTTCTGTCAACCAGCAACGTCTCATACTCCACTTGCAGGTGTCTGGTTCTTACAGGCGATATAATTTCACTAGGTCAGTGAAGTGGAACTACATGGTAGGAATGTCCGCCACGGCAAAATGGTGCATCTTTTAGATCATTCAGTCGCTCATATTCCCCTTACGTAGCATGGAGCCACCATTAAAGCCGGTCTCCCTTGCAGGAAGCCTGCGCCGAGCAGTCACGTGCTCGTACATCGATGTTTTCTTTAGTCAATTGTTTTATTTGATGAGTTTGCCAACTCCATGCAAGCCTCACATGACATGCTTGAGGGTTCACTAAGTCTATTCTTTCATTGTCTCTACAGAGATCATCGGGAGATGCACGAGGCAAGCCGGTGTTAGATACTACATTCACAATTAGTACAGAGATAAAGGAAAATGAGAAAATAGATGGATGACAGTCTTGTAGATGTAGAAGTCAGAGGTGAGAGAACGAGAGAGAACGAGAGAACGAGAGAGAGCGATAACAAAGGTGCTTTTTGCATATTAGTAAAAGTCATATTTATGTCAGTTTAGTTCTAATTATTCATGGACGGTAGTAAATACAAAAAGGTAGACCCATCACATATACTGCCGTAAAGCTGCGAAGTGTTAGAGACTTTATAAAACTTGGGCGAGCGTCGAGAGGTGGGATGATTAGTTACCTGTCTCGCTGCCTTTTTCTTCCGTTACTCAAGAGTAAAGTCAGGTACTCATTTACGGCTGGGTACACTGGAGCGTGACGATACCGTGAATCGAACCCAGTCCGTTTGCCGTGAAACCCAGTCCGTTTGCCGTGAAAGACCAGCGAGCTATGTAGACGTGAAGACTGGAGACACTAATTCACATGATAAACAAGACATGGAACAAGACTGAGCCGATAGCAGACGGCAGCCCGGTATGGGAGGTAGGTATGGGAGGTAGTTATGGGAGGTAGTTATGGGAGGTAGTTATGGGAGGTAGTTATGGGAGGTAGGTATGGGAGGTAATTATGGGAGGTAGGTATGGGAGGTAGGTATGGGAGGTAGTTTGGGAGGTGGTTATGGGAGGTAGGTATGGGAGGTAGGTATGGGACGTAGTTATGGGAGGTAGGTATGGGAGGTAGGTATGGGAGGTAAGTATGGGAGGTAGTTATGGGAGGTAGGTATGGTAGGTAGGTAAGGGAGGTAGGTATGGGAGGTAGTTATGGGAGGTAGGTATGGGAGGTAGTTATGGGAGGTAGGTAGTTATGGGAGGTAGGTAGTTATGGGAGGTAGGTATGGAAGGTAGTTATGGGAGATAGTTATGGGAGGTAGGTATGGGAGGTAGGTATGGGAGATAGTTATAGGAGATAGTTATGGGAGGTAGGTATGGGAGGTAGTTATGGAAGACCTATACTCCATGACAATCTGAATGATAATGATGATTATTTTGACGATGATGTTTATTGTGACGATAATGACGAGAATGATATGCAGGTTTTTACTTGTGAAAGAAGTACTTGGCCAAACAGGCATATACCGTTCCAATTTTCAACATATTTCAATTTCCAATTTGGACATTATTTTGCGACAAAATCGTTTAATTTCAGAGTGTGCCATTCGGGACAATGAAACAGGTCGGCTTTAAATTAAGGGAATTGGAACACGCATTTAACTATTGATATATAATAATTCGATCTTAACATACGTTACGATTTGAAGGGTCGTAGCTTTAGCTATAACATCAATACACACACCATTGAATTCCAGGCATCAGGAAAGTAATCAAATTACGTTATTTGTTAATTTAAAAGTTAATTGTTATCTTTGAGGATTCACTCTCGACAACTAATGAAATCCGTGCTTTGAATGCCCGCAATGCAGGACCTTAATAGCAATGGTAACTTGAGTCCATCTAAACACGGCCTTTATCCTTACACAGATCACAGCTATTCATAGCTGTTAAGCTCTGATCTGAAGTATTTCCTAACACACTGACACGTTCGGCAATATTGACGCAGTTTAGATTCCGAGATTAACCAGTATTAAGAACATTCACGAACATCTACTGTTTCTGTTGTGCGTGCTCGTGTGATAGAAATGTCCCTCCTTCATTAATAACACTCCAACCACGTAGACCATCGACTCCGGCGAAGCCGGCACCTAAACACGGAACACGTTGAGAATCGGCAGTATTATGCATTGATGCCGTACTAGATAAAGAAGAAAATAAAAATACATAACACCGTGAGACAGTGGTTCTCAAACTGTTGAAGGTGGGAGACCCATTTTTATTCATGCTATGCATATGTGGCCTTCGTAAGAAGAAATAAAATGTTTGGGATTAGCTTTACATCAGCTATATTATGTATGTTTTACAGAAAAGTATTTTACACACCAACCCTTTGTCAATGGAACTAAGAAAGAGAGCTATTCAGTGTTATATAGAACCAGTCTTGAAGTACGGAAGCCAGTCATGGGCAATTAGGAAACATGTAGGAAAAGCACTAGAGCCCACAGAGAAATGGCTTTAAAGAAAAGAAATTTAAAATACCAAGAACAGCTAAAAATAGTGATGAAGACGTCCTGAAAGATGACAACTCGCACGTGCAGTTTAAGCGTCATGTTAGAAGGATTCAATTAACATTCTATAGACAAGTTATGAGAAGAAGAAAGATGGAATATATCGTGACAACAGGAAAGATTGACGGAAAAAGAGATAGTGTACAACAAAGAGCGATGATACTAGAAGATTTAACGTCATGGTATGGAAAGAAGTCAACAACTGAATTCATAAATAGTATTGGATACAGAAAGTTGTGGAGTGACATGATCGCCTTCGTCATTAGGCATGATACTTGAAGAAGAATTAGTAGAATATTACAGATCTTAACATTTACTATACAGTAAAAAGAAGTGCACATTTATTAAAAGTCAGGTCATCTACAATTGTGACTTAGTAATAATATTATTTATCCATTTATTTAACGTTTTTTAGAAGTCGCAGTGGAAAAGTTAACAGTTCAATGCGATGGTAGATGTTGTTTCACAACCGCTAGCTTGTGAATGTCTGACTCCAAAGACGATATTTTAAGTCGTAGATCTGGCTCCACATTAAGTCAGCTCCTCATTTTAATATTTTGTAAATTTTCCAGCACATAGCGGACCTCCTCAGTCCCGGTGTGGACAGCAGGTTGGGAACCAATGCAACAAGGCTTTCCCGCGCTCACATACAGAGAGAGACCTTCTGGTATGTAACGCTTACTATAAATTGATCCAGTTTCTCAATGGAGAAATGAGAAGTCCGGGAAACATAAATTCTCTTCCATTATGCGTTCCTGTCTTTCTCTCAAGAGAACTGTACTGAACTAGTGTATCTCTTCATCCACTGTATTTTAATTAGCCTAAAGCTGTAGGCCATGTTGATGATGACGCTAGACTTCACCCCCCACCCCCCAGTCATCATCGATACAAATTCTTCATGTACTGTGCCAACTGAAGTTGGTGCTCACGACTGTGCACAGATTCCTGCGATATTGTTGTTTATCAGATCTGCTGTTGAGTCTTGTTATCATGGTGTTAAGCTGACCAGTGTTTTCTCTCTCTGTGTTATTCTCTTTCTCTTTCTTTCTTTCATTGTCTTTTCTCGCTGTTATAATATATTATAGCTTTCCCCTTTTCATAACATATCGAAAAAAAAAAATGAATTGTGACCTTCTAAAATGGGTATTAAGTCTCCTTTGCATACTGCCATTTTGCAGGAATTTTCTCATCACTTTTTTTAAAAAAAATTGTCCATTCTTTTGTACAAACACACCTCTGTTGTCTCCAGGGACTTTCTTGCTATTTTATTAATTATCCATGACTCGCTTCCATATGACAGAACTGCAACCATGACAGCGAAGAACTCTTTTCTTACCTCCGTTGACAGAGATTTGTTTCATGACCTACTTTTTTCTTCTTATGGAACGTACTTTTGCCTTGGCTATTCCACTGTTCACATCTCAGTTGCATCTTCCATGTGATGTTATTAACATGCCTACATATCTGATCTTTTCACGTGTTTCAAGACTGTCCAATTTACTTTCTTGGTGCATTCTGGTGAAGCCACTTTTTGCGACATGACCATTACTTTCTATCTTATTGTTATTTAGTCCTTAATTTCGTTTGTCCAGCAGTGTTGTATCAATCACTCTCTGTAGCTCTTTTTTCACTTGCTGCTATGAGCACGTTATAGCCAGTGAAGCTCATGTTGTTTTTTTGTTAATGTTCATCAAATGATATTACTGGCAAATCCTCTATGGACCGATTCTTATTTACACTGTACAGAGAGCATAGATCAGATAACAGCGTACACTCTAGCACCACTCTCTTATTGTATTTGCTGAAGTTCCCTATTTAGCTGTCAGTTCTTATCGCTATTAAGACCAAATACGCGTTTTTCTTAGTTATTCTCAGGTCTTTTTTATCGATGTTTGTCCATTCTACGGTGTGTTAATTGTCTTTGTGATCGATGTTTGTCCATTCTACGGTGTGTTAATTGTCTTTGTGATCGATGTTTGTCCATTCTACGGTGTGTTAATTGTCTTTGTGATCGATGTTTGTCCCTTCTACTGTGTGCTAGTTGTCGTATGTTCCACCTTGTCAAATGCCTTAGTAATAGCCTGTAAATCACAGGTATTTAATGTTTTTAAAATGTATTGACCGTCACTTTGACAGAGCGGTTAGAGCGCTGGTTTCTTGTGGTAAAGGTGCCTGGTTCGATTCATGGTATCGACACCCTGCACACTACCCAACTGTAAATGGGTACCAACTCTGCACATGAGTTAAGGAAGGAAAAAGTAGCGAGGAAGGGAAGTGGTCATTCTACCTCACACTTCTACCTAGTATAGTGGAGTCTCTAACATTTCACTTCCCTACAACAGGATCTGCGATGGCACTATCTTTACCTTTAAAAAGTATTATTACTGTTTACAACTTTGCCTTCTTCAAATGTTTTTGCGTTTCTTTGTTTTTCAGTTGTCACATTTCTCATGATAATTGTTAATAGCGTTAGCACGAGCAAGTAAGCCACCTAAAATGACAGGAATTAATTATGGTATGACAAGATCACCAATGTGGCTGTCTATTTCATGTCCAGATGATGGTATTATTTCTCTTCTTCTCATTTCATTCATTTCCATTAATTTTCAACTTCGTTGGACCTTTGTAGCCAATCTTATCATGACTTATGGTCAACGCATGATGAAAACGAACAATTTAAAGACGTGCATGTTCTTTTAATGTGTGTTCAATTCCGTCTTCGCTGCGCAATGAGGGCCATTTCCATATTTTCCTGAAAATGCATCGTGGAAAAATTGCAAAGCCCATGTATTGTTCTTTTAATGGCTATTGTTTTTAGTTTTCACAGTTCAATCCACGCCATTTCCGTATTTTCCTGAAAAGCTCATGAAATTAATTAATTGTTGGTTACAAACGAGCCATTAAGAAAACTCTATATATTGGGATTTTTATCATCACATGACTCTTTAACAGCTAAGTTATCAGACTTAAAGGTCTTTCATGTTTAGACATGCGCCCTAATATAACCGACTAGGTTGAACGGGACGCGCCTCGTCAAAGCGAGGCAACATTTTATTTATTTTTTAAATCACATGGCTCTTACAACTAATTGTGCGGTCTCCACATTCGATGGTTTGAGGTTTCTTTGACAAAACTATGGATATAAATTTTAGTAGATCATCGTACACACAAATCAGATAAGTGAAGCGAGTTTTAAAAGCCTGGATATCCTAACACTCAAAAATTACCCTTAAATAAAGTCTTAACTTAATCGAAGTCCATGAATTTCCGGTCCATTCTTTGCTATTTTTTAAAAGAAACGATGCTTGTCACACACGAAACTATCAGAATAACCATTAATCTGAAAGGAAGATGAACAGACGGTATTCGTGAAATCCCGAGGAAACACAGCAAAGTCTGACGTTAGCCAGCGTGAAAGTTACCTTATACAAGAACGGAAATGCAAATATCTACCACGCGTATCGGCACTTCTGCGTTCTTATAACTACAAATACAAAGCATTTTCACTAAAACTGGCTTCAGGCAGGAATAACTGACAAATGTTTTATCACTTACTGTATAGCATTATTATTGTAAAACGTATCCTGCTTAAAACAGTGATATTTCCTGTCGTAACTATTGTTTTCCTTACCCTTGAACAGACTAGGTCCTTGAGACAAACACTGTTGAGTTATCTCCAACACAAAAGTTGGACAATGACGCCATACAGCACGCAATTATCTGTGCTCAACGAATGTCCGCGGCCAGTGATGGCGGCAACTCTCTCACTCGCTCCGAGTCTGATCAACACGGCACACATCTGGCCTTAGGGCCTTTTCTTGCTGTCGATGCCGATTCACACATTTGGTACTTACGCTGCCGCTGGGTAGTTGTCGCGGCTGTGTTGGTGAGTAGTGGTTCGTGGCTGAGAATCGTAATGTTAGAGATGGTGGTTATAGTTCCTGCGTGATGGTCACAACAAAAAAGGTACAGATTCGGGGGGGGGGGGTTGGGGGGTGGGGGGGGGGGGGGGGGGGGGGGGGGGGTGGGGTGGGGGTGGGTGGGGGGGGGGGGGTGGGGGTTGGGTGGGGGGGGGGAGGAGGGAGGGGGGGGGGGCGGGGTGGGGGGGGGTGGGGGGGGGGAGAGGGGTTACAATAACAGATGAAGTTGGAATATTATCGAAAATGTAAAAGGTAAAATGCAGTCTCATTGCAGATACTGCCGCAAGGTGTGAAGTGTTAGAGATCTCAGTATACTGTCTCTCAGCTTCATGAAGTGGGGTGACCAGGCCAGGAAGAAGACAGCCGATAGGATAGTATGGCGCTCTCTCTTCCAAACCTCTACACCTCACGGTAGAAGAGGAACGACTAAGTAACTAAGTGACCGGTTTCTCTTGCTCGCAGCATTTGCTTTCCCTAATTGAATAAAACAAAGTCAAGTACCAATTTACAGCTGGTTAGACTGAAGCGTGACGTCACCCGGTTTATAACCTGGTCAAATTGCCACTCTAAGTACACGTTGTAACCACTCTGTCAATCCACAATGTTTAAAAAAAATGTCAACTGTTTAAAATTTGTCCAGGCTATTGTGCACACAGCTGGCAGTCGTAACATGTAAAACAAAGTGCTACAGAATCCATCACATCTAGAAAACCTAAATTGCCTTACAAGATAGTCCTTGTTCTGGAATCTCTAGGGTAAGAAAAATATTTAAAGAAAAGGTAAATGTAGTTTAATATCAGATACTGGGGTAGGGGAGTGAAGTGTCAGAGACTTCACTATACCAGGTCCGGCATAGAGAGGTGGGCGACCTTTTCCTTCCCTAACTCAAGAGCAAAGTCAGGTACCCATTTACAAATATAAGGAGACTAAAAGACACATTGAGAAAAGAACTTGGGCAGACATGAGAGGGATACAGGAGAAATGGACGACACTGAACAGATGGCATATAACTGAGAGGGGGGGAGAGTAGGTGTTGAAGACATGTGCCACGCAGGGAGCTCATCATGATGATGACGAATACTTTGTTTCCTGTCACAGTCCATGCTGGATTCATTTGTGAATTAATCCATCAAAATAATCTCCGCGGGAAAATGACAAACTCACACAAGGCGGGTGTGTGTTCATTTGGTTGCTTTCCTAAACACGTCTCGTTCTTGCAGTGACTAGACACAATTATCGAAGTGATATAGGTTCGAATCTTCATATTTTTTAAATTCTTAATTATATATTTCTAGTATGTCGCTCGGCCTCCTAACAGTTATTACCAAGATGTCCTGGTGGTTGCCGTGTATAGGAGATATTTCTCCTATAATTATCAATTTTCTGAATTACTTTCAATACAGATGACAAATTTTAGTTGGTGTTAAAGTATAGCCCTGTCGCATTTATGCTGTTGTCGCATCTCAATGCCTCATTCTTAAGGTTTATGTTTGCTTTGTACTATTCACAGGAGCGTCTGATTGGCAGAGTGGTTAGAGAGCTGGTCTATCGCGGAAAAAGTGCCGGGTTTGATTGACAGTATTGTCACGCTCCAGCCTACCCATCTGTGGTTGGATAACTGAGTTTACTCTTGACTTAGGGAACGAACGAACGAACGAACATTTATTTTCAAATGGTTAAGAATAGGGCACGCAGGCCCGTCTAACAGTGTGCCCGTCCCCCCTCTCCCTCTCTCTTTCTCTCTATCTCTCTCTCCTCTTGCATACTATATCCTTTTATTCCCACATGTTACTTTAATAATTAACTTAAAGGCATGCAATATTATTAATGTAATATAACAGAATACATTTATTGTATCTAATCATAATCAACATTTATTGCATCTAATCATAATCAACATTTATTGTATCTAATCATAATCAACATTTATAGTATCTAATCATAATCAACATTTATAGTATCTAATCATAATCAACATTTATTGTATCTAATCATAATCAACATTTATTGTATCTAATCATAATCAACATTTATTGTATCTAATCATAATCAACATTTATTGTATCTAATCATAATCAACATTTATTGTATTTAATCATAATCAACATTTATTGTATCTAATCATAATCAACATTTATTGTATCTAATCATAATCAAAATTTATTGTATCTAATCATAATCAACATTTATAGTATCTAATCATAATCAACATTTATTGTATCTAATCATAATCAACATTTATTGTATCTAATCATAATCAACATTTATAGTATCTAATCATAATCAACATTTATTGTATCTAATCATAATCAACATTTATTGTATCTATTCATAATCAAAATTTATTGTATCTAATCATAATCAACATTTATAGTATCTAATCATAATCATCATTTATTGTATCTAATCATAATCAACATTTATTGTATCTATTCATAATCAAAATTTATTGTATCTAATCATAATCAACATTTATTGTGTCTAATCATAATCAACATTTATAGTATCTAATCATAATCAACATTTATAGTATCTAATCATAATCAACATTTATTGTATCTAATCATAATCAACATTTATTGTATCTAATCATAATCAACATTTATAGTATCTAATCATAATCAACATTTATTGTATCTAATCATAATCAACATTTATAGTATCTAATCATATTCAACATTTATAGTATCTAATCATAATCAACATTTATTGTATCTAATCATAATCAACATTTATTGTATCTAATCATAATCAACATTTATAGTATCTAATCATAATCAACATTTATTGTATCTAATGATAATCAACATTTATAGTATCTAATCATAATCAACATTTATAGTATCTAATCATAATCAACATTTATTGTATCTAATCATAATCAACATTTATAGTATCTAATCATAATCAACATTTATTGTATCTAATCATAATCAACGATTATTGTATCTAATCATAATCAACATTTATAGTATCTAATCATAATCAACATTTATTGTATCTAATCATAATCAACATTTATTGTATCTAATCATAATCAACATTTATTGTATCTAATCATAATCAACATTTATAGTATCTAATCATAATCAACATTTATTGTATCTAATCATAATCAACATTTATTGTATCTATTTATAATCAAAATTTATTGTATCTAATCATAATCAACATTTATTGTATCTAATCATAATCAACATTTATTGTATCTAATCATAATCAAAATTTATTGTATCTAATCATAATCAACATTTATAGTATCTAATCATAATCAACATTTATTGTATCTAATCATAATCAACATTTATTGTATCTAATCATAATCAACATTTATTGTATCTAATCATAATCAACATTTATAGTATCTAATCATAATCAACATTTATTGTATCTAATCATAATCAACATTTATTGTATCTATTTATAATCAAAATTTATTGTATCTAATCATAATCAATATTTATTGTGTCTAATCATAATCAACATTTATAGTATCTAATCATAATCAACATTTATTGTATCTAATCATAATTAACATTTATTGTATCTAATCATAATCAACATTTATTGTATCTAATCATAATCAACATTTATTGTATCTAATCATAATCAACATTTATAGTATCTAATCATAATCAACATTTATTGTATCTAATCATAATCAACATTTATTGTATCTAATCATAATCAACATTTATTGTATCTAATCATAATCAACATTTATTGTATCTAACCATAATCAACAATTATTGTATCTAATCATAATCAACATTTATTGTATCTAATCATAATCAACATTTATTGTATCTAATCATAATCAAAATTTATAGTATCTAATCATAATCAACATTTATTGTATCTAATCATAATCAACATTTATTGTATCTAATCATAATCAACATTTATAGTATCTAATCATAATCAACATTTATTGTATCTAATCATAATCAACATTTATTGTATCTAATCATAATCAACATTTATTGTATCTAATCATAATCAACATTTATTTAAAAAAAGGAAAAAGCAGCAAGGAAGAAACTGGTCTCCTCACCTATTGATTCTGGACCTAGTAAAGTGAGGTCTCTAACATTTCACTCCACTACGACAGTACTTGCTATGAGATTATCTTTTACTAAGAGGTCTTTATTTGTGCCTCCTATCGATTTAAAAAAATCTAAGTTTTTAATGTATTTAGATTAATTCTCAGTTTCTGCTATACATTTGTCGCCCCGGACAAAGTTTTTGTGATCGTAACGTAGGTGGTTTGTTTGTTCTAGTAAAACATTTCTTACCTACTTTCATTCATCCACCTTATACCTGGGTTTAAATAATACAACGAAACTTATTTATTGTCTGGACTTCTTCCGCCATAAAAGTTGTTTCGTGTATCGCCATAACCCTTCTTTTTCATCTCTTTCTTTTTGTCTAATATTCATCGTCTTCTAGTGTGTTGTCGTTTGTTTTAGGCGATAATCTCTCTCCACAATTCTCTAGCATGTTTATCAATTCTGTCGTTGACTTCTGTCCATGTCAGTCTGTTAGAGTGGCGAGTATCTACTCACTTTATCTTCCTCTATCTCTTTCTTCAATTTTGTCAGTTCGGTCACACCCCCCCCCCCCCTTTTCCAGCTCCGCTTGGAGAACACACCATCAACCAATTTATTCCAAAGCTCCCTATCACGTGACATCAGCTTAAAGTCTCACTATGTTTTTCTCATCTCTTCCCATGTCCGTCTCCTATTTTATTCTTCCTGTACTATTTTTCCTCCATCCTCCTTTGGGGTTTCAGAATTTTTCCTGTTGCCACAATATATTTCACATTTTGTTTCTTCATAACGTGCCCGAAGAATATGGACAGCTTTCTTCTCTTGTGTATAATAATATTCTTTATGCGCTTGCATCTATCATTAGATCGTCATTACTGTGTATTTTTAACATTCATTCTTGTCGCACTTCGTTGGACTCTACGGATCTTCTTATTTGTTAACTACGTAGGTATGTACTCCAATAAAGCATACACTTCCATGTGCCTGTGGTAGGGAGTTCTCTACTCAGAGAGGAATGAAAATCCACCGAACGAAAAAGGGGTGTGGGGGGTCATCTGGGGGAGATCAACAGCGCTCTGTCTCGACGGATAAGACGTTAGAAGAACGCAGCCAGGAGTCAATCCACAGTGCTGAGTACATTCAAGTTGATCTGCCTGATGATGATCTCACACACTTCTTGGACGGGAAGAGAGATGCAATCAAGTTTCCACCTGCCAGTGCAAAAGGGCTTTGGGAACAGCTGGACGAAGCCTTGGCAAAAGAGTTGGATAACAACCTGAAGCAGATAAGTTTGGAGAAGAAGCTGGAAATCTTCGGCGACATAATATATCTGCACTGTCGCAAAGTGTTCGGAGTGAGGGAGGCAAGGGAAAGTAACCCACCACGAAAAAGTAGAAGACAAATTAAAATAGAAGAAATCAGGAAACAGAAGAAGCATGCCCGAAAACTTTTCAAGAACGCAGTTGCCACAGAGAAGGAAGGGTTACGACAGGTTTGGGAGCACCTGAAAGGCCAACATAATGCCCTTTGTAGAGCAGAAAGGTTGCGCAGGAAGAGAAGGAAGACTCGAAGGGATAGGGAAAGATTCTTCAGGGAGCCCTTCAAGTTTGCCAAAGAACTGTTTGAGCAGCCACGGTCGGGTACGCTAAACATCAAGAAAGAACGAACGAACGAACGAACGAACACCTTAGAATGACATATTCAGATGGTCGCAAAGATGAGCCGCTCAGCAGCATGGCAGGCCTTAAATGGCCGAGTAAGCCAGGAGCTGAATTTAACACCAAGCCCCCAACGGTGCAAGAGGTAGAAAGCATTGTCCAGAAAGCTCGGTGCAAGTCAGCTCCAGGTCCTAATGGTGTTCCATATGTGGTGTATAAGAGATGCCCTGAAGTGCTCAAACGACTGCTCCGTTTACTAAAGAATGCGTGGAAAGCCCAGCTTGTAAGCAAGGAATGGAGAAAGGCGAACGGAGTCTACATCCCGAAGGAGCAAAATTCCACAGACATCAGTCAGTTCAGGCCAATCTCACTACTCAGTGTGGAAGGGAAGATATTCTTCTCAGTGATGGCGAAAAGACTCACTACATACCTCCTGGCAAATGGGTACATTGACACTACCATTCAGAAAGGAGGTATCCCAGGTACACCAGGATGTCTAGAGCATGCCACAATGATCTGGGAAGCAATCCAAAAGGCAAAGTCTGACAGAACAAACCTCCATGTAATCTGGTTGGATCTAGCGAATGCTTATGGATCCGTTCCACACCAGATGTTGTGGCAGGCCCTAGAAATGTATCATGTTCCACAAGAGATTGCAGCAATGCTGAAGCTGTATTTCGCAGGGTTTGCTGTCAGATTTTCAACCAGAGAGTACACAACGAAGTGGATTGGCCTTGAAGTTGGAATTGCAATGGGGTGTACCATCTCTCCGATACTATTCGTGATGGCTATGCAGGTAATCCTCAATGCGGCCGAAGGAATGGCTATAGGTCCAAAGCTTGGGGGAATGTGTCACATGCCACCGCTCAAAGCATTCATGGATGACACAACAATTCTGACATCAGATGAACATCAGGCCCGGAGGATGTTAGAACGCCTGGATGAACTAGTCAGCTGGTGCAGAATGAGCTTCAAACCCAAGAAGTCGAGAAGCCTATCAGTCAGGAAAGGGAAGATAGCAGAAGACATATTCGTGGTTTCCAACCAAAGAATCCCTACTGTCATTGAGGAACCTGTTAAAAGTCTTGGCAGGGTGTACGATGCCTCATTAAAAGACTCGAAGGCAGTGCAACAGACAATAGAAATGGCAGACAGAGGGCTACAGATCATAGACCAAAGCAGACTTTTGGGAAAGTTCAAACTGTGGTGCCTCCAGTTCATGTTGATACCGAAATTGCTGTGGCCACTGCTTATATATGAAATAAGCACAAGTACAGTCGAAGCTATAGAGCAAAAGGTCAACAAGTTCATGAGAAAGTGGCTAGGGGTACCACCAGGTCTGTCAGATGTAGCACTGTACTGCAAAAAGTCAAAACTTCTGCTTCCTTTCAAGTCAGTTGTTGAAGAGTACAAAGTTGGAAAGGCAAGGCTTGCAATGATGCTACGCGAGTCAGCTGATGACGTGGTTAAGTCCATTCAGCCTACACTGAAAACGGGAAGGAAGTGGAGAGTGGAAGAAGCTGTTGATGCTGCCCAAGAGTCACTCAAACTGAGGGAGGTAATCGGATACACACAGACGAATAGACGGGGATTTGGTCATGGAGACATCCGCTGGTGGTCCAAGGCATCAAGCAGGGAGCGCAGAGACATGGTTGTTCATGAGATACGAGAGGCTGAGAATGATAAGAGGTTGCAAAAAGCAGTGCAGCAGGTCCAACAAGGCCAATGGACTACATGGGAAGGAGCCCTGCAGAGGTCCTTGACATGGAATGATATATGGCATATGGCACCTCTTAGGCTCAGCTTCGTGGTTAGATCAATGTATGACCTGCTGCCGTCGGCCACCAACCTTGTGAAATGGGGAAAGTCGGATGATGAGCAGTGCCCCCTGTGCCAGGGGAGGCAGACACTCGAACAAGTGCTCTCAGCGTGTAAGGTGTCATTAGGGCAAGGGCGATACACCTGGCGCCATAACAAAGTGCTAAATGAGCTTGCTGCGACAATAGATCTAGCAAGGATGAAGGCGAACAGCAAACCCAGGCCGAGCACCGCAAATACATACTTTCTGAGGGCAGGAAAGTCAGCACACCCCAAACCGAGTAAACCAGGTAGCAGTTTACCATCTCTTCTTGATTGTGCAAACGACTGGGAGATGGCGGTAGACCTACCTGGACGAGGGGCATATCCAGAGAGTATCAGGAAATCGCGGAGACGGCCGGATATAGTGCTTCATTCTTCTTCAACGCTTCAGGTCATACTGATTGAACTGACCGTGCCATTTGAATCCAGATTAGACGAGCAACATTCGTTCAAAGCGGCCAAATATAGTGATCTGGCCGCGGATCTGAGACACGAGGGGTTCACTACAAGGGTCATGGCTGTTGAAGTGGGCGCAAGAGGGCTTGTGGCTGCATCAATGTATGATCTATTGAAACTGTTGGGGTTGAAGGGACAGGCGAGAACAAGGGCACTGAAGAGGCTTAGTGAAACTGCCGAAAAGGCATCAGGCTGGCTGTGGAACAACCGCAATGGGCAATGGAAATCGTGACAATAAACGCTGCGGTACAGAAAACACCAGGAATTTTTCTAAGTCCACAAAACGCTGAGTTTTGTGGTGTACTAGTGAGCGGGCTGTGACTGAGGGGCAACAGGCGATGTATATTATAGGAGGTGTCAGTGTCAGAATTTCAGTGGCTAGGCTCGGCGGCTTCGCGATGGTGTCTCAGTGTGTGCGACGGAACGAACGGAATAATTTGTCTTCTCTTTGTTGCTTTCACGGTTGCCTCCACGGCTGGCGGAGTTGTGGATTAAAGTTGCTACCATGGGTGAAATGGGTTCATTTTCGATGCAAGACAACAGGAGGCTGAGACGCTTGGGAGTCATGACCCAAGTGGGCCCGCCCCCCTTAGAGTGTAAAGGAGTATACTGGGCCGAAACACTTGTCTGATGGGGGGACTTCTTCTGATGATCAGATTGCCTCCTGTTGTATCGCTCTGTAGAGAGTTTCCTATCATCATACACTGCAACAAAAAACTAAATAAATAAGAACTTTCAATTTAAATAGCAAGACTGTTCTATTATGTAGATGTGAAACATGGACAACTACAAAACCAGAAACAATCAACAAGTCGCTGACTTTCATAAATGGAAAAATAAAATGATTAACATGGAATGACAATATCATAATGTGGAACTGGTGGAACGAACCAGTCACGTGCCAGTGCTAGAAAGATGTGAGGAGATGACTTGAATAAGAAATATACTAAGAAAACCAGTTAATAGCTTTACAGATAAGTCTCTGATTGGAACTCCCACTATTTAGCCGGTTTTGATCTTTGTTCTGTGGGTTCAAGTTCAAGCCCCTAGAAGTACACACATGTCTGTCTATACAGTTGACACTGGAGACTCTCATAATGATGGTCAGATCATTGGAGATTCACATGATGATGGTCAGATCATTGGAAAGCAACATGATGATGGTGAGGTTATTGGAGACGCACATGATGATGGCGAGGTTACTGGTCACTGGAGACCCACCTGATTATGGTGAGGTTATTGGTCACTGGAGACCCACCTGATTATGGTGAGGTTATTGGTCACTGGAGACCCACCTGATTATGGTGAGGTAATTACACACTCTAGACCCACCTGATGATGGAGAGGTTATTGGTCACTGGAGACCCACCTGATGATGGAGAGGTTATTGGTCACTGGAGACCCACCTGATGATGGAGAGGTTATTGGTCACTGGAGACCCACGTGATTATGGTGAGGTTATTGCACACTCTAGACACACCTGATGATGGAGAGGTTATTGGTCACTGGAGACCCACCTGATGATGGAGACGTTATTGGTCACTGGAGACCCACCTGATGATGGAAAGGTTATTGGTCACTGTAGACCCACCTGATTATGGTGAGGTTATTGCACACTCTAGACCCACCTGATGATGGAGAGGTTATTGGTCACTGGAGACCCGCCTGATGATGGAGAGATTATTGGTCACTCGAGACCCACCTGATGATAGAGAGGTTATTAGTAACTGGAGACCCACCTGATGATAGAGAGGTTATTAGTAACTGGAGACCCACCTGATGATGGAGAGGTTATTGGTCACTGGAGACCCACCTGATTGTGGTGAGGTTATTGGTCACTGGAGACCCACCTGATGATGGAGAAGTTATTGGTCACTGGAGACCCACCTGATGATGGAGAGGTGATTGGTCACTGGAGACCCACCTGAAGCTGGAGAAGTTAGTGGTCACTATTGGCACATGCTTTGGGTCGATCTCTTGTTTGCTACCTTTATGGGGTTTTCGTATGTTTTGTACGGTTCAATGGTTGGCACCTTTTCTTCCCCTACCTTTTCTTCCGACAGGTAATTGGTATTTTCGAGTCATTGCTTGCACTTCTTCCTATAATAATTCGTCATGTCTGATTACCTGTTCATCCCTGCTGAAAGGGTAGACGGATGATGCAATCTCGTGTACCAGATATTGGGCGCCGGATTCACACGGAAATGGCAAAGCGAGCTCGCTTATCGCTGATAGAGCAAGTGTGACTGTTGCGTCCCTTATGAGTCCTTAACATTCACAAGTAGTCATCAGGTCCTACTTTTGTTAAGAGAGTACGCACCAACTAAGGTGTTGGTAATAGGCTTTGAATATTTTATTTATCGCGCACGTAAACGCACAATTTTGCGTATGGGAATCTTCGGGCGCGCTTGTTGCCAAACAAATCAGATGACGTAGATGCTTGTGAGAAGCAAGCCAGGATCCCAGCCAGATAGATTGTCTGAGTAGATTTCCAGCCCTTTGGTCGGGCAGATATGAGTTATGTTGTGATTGGCCTTCTACATAGAGAAGTAATAGCCATGTCACTGGTCAAGTCTGAAGGATGTGACACGTTCCAAGAAGTATCAGGGAGTAATCACAAAGCTAGTCCAGTGTCTCTAAGACCGTCTGATGATGGTGTCTAGCGTCGACTTCAGGCCACATATACTCTCACGTGTTCCAGAGACAGTAATCACCAACGTAAGTTATTCTATTTCAATCAACGATTGAAATACATGTAATATTTTCATTGACATTTTTTCACTCAAGTCGACCTCTAGCTAGAACCTTCACGCGATGGTCCTAGAATGGATAAAACTTGAAGAGTCAATACTGGGAGTTGTGAATGTATTTTAAAGGGAATTGTTTGTCTAGAGAACGGGATCTACTTAATCGAATTATGGGACCGCCGTCAGTCGAGTCACGACTTTAAGGAGAGGTTACTCAAATATTATTATTGCAATCTTTATATGCACAAAGGATACCTCCATTGCCATTGTTCAAAGGTTCCACTATAATTATTTAATGAGGCCATTTTTAAGAGGACATAATTGAAACTGAAATCTTAGATGCGATGAAGCATAATAAGAATTTCCTGTCCTTGGGAAAGGTCAACCGTCATCGGTTCAACCTTAGGATTTAATTTCCTCAATTTTTATGTACTTGATGATATGAATTCAAATGCTCTGCCACAAGTTACTTATAGGATTTTGTCTGGAACTACCAGAAGGAATTATTATGAAACTACGTTACCTATCATGATGCTGATTATTAACTGTGATGTGTCAAGATCAAATGTCTCGTCTCGTCAATCGTGCTATGTAAATAAATTGAATGAACTTTGCGTCAAAGAGTTGAATACTTCAGTCTTGGCATTATTTGACGTGCCCCTTGTTGGACTTCAATTGACTGTTTGACCAGCTTTAATATTGTACTTCGCGTGTCAGCACCGTAGGGAAGTCTTCCACAATCGCTACTCATAGAAAGACACCTACAGTGACCTTCTAATTACTGTCGTGAAGAGTCACAGCCCAGATGGTCAAACGAGAGTCGGTGTTTGCACAAGATAGATTTTCCGTATGCGGATATATTACAGACATGCACCTGAAAGACGGAATGTTGTAATAACCTCTGGACAGAACTGTTACGAAGACATTATTTGTGAAAATGTAGGGAGTTGTAGTTGCAATCATTACCGCGAATCGACGGATATAACAATTCCATATTTGAAAAGTGACCTTTTAAATAGCACGCAAAATTTCCCTATGAGGAACGTTTTGGAATAAAACCCCTCAAACCACGCATAATTGAAACTATTGGCCGGCATGTGAGATGAAAACATAACAACATTTCTGATTGGAGCCTGGTCTAATAGTAAACAACAACGTGCGTGGGAAGAAAGTTGTAATATAACCTGACACTTTCGTCGGTTAAAAGCACTGTGAAATTCAACTCGTCAAGAGACCAGCCAGACAGCCAGAGTAAAGAATAGGATCAGTGTTGCGCCTCTTTTTGCGCAAAGCATTGCGTTCATGATTTTGGAAGTATCGCGGTGCTCAAATGGAGCGCCGCTCTATTAAAAATAATAGACTGGTAATACTACAAACAAAGGGAGCGTCGATGGATTAAAAATGACGTCATGTGAAATATTTACGTAGACGCGCGTGTAGAGCAGAAGTAGGAGACTTTTGGGTTGTGTCTTGATCCAGCAAGCTGCATGTGTGTGAGTTCTTGCTCTAGTGTTTCTTGTCCATTGAAGTACCTATAATTCTTATGATATTCCATGATATTGAGTGCCAGAGATGTGTGTTTACTGACAGAGAAGTATTATATTGTTTCAGCTTGATAACTTACGATGTTGTTTTAAGGATTGATTCGGGGACGTAGACTTACAGACGGCACAGTTATTCGATATGGCATAATCTATGATGGCCCAGTGTAAATGGCTGATTTTTTGCAATTGATTATCATGAATCGTATCTGGATGTGGAACAGCGTTGTATGTGAGATGTAATTAAACTACAATAATCTTCAACGAGAGTGAGCTGGATTTGTTTTACAAGCTGACGTATTCGTTGTTCCATTGGACATAGTCTAGACTTTACTTGGTTATCATTATTATCACAAAGCAAACACCAACATGTCACAACGCAACACAACAATAAGAATTCTATTTATCGGACCGGACCTTGTTTGAGCATCTTGAGGACTTATATCCCAGGAAAAATCTACCTTTACTAACACGGAAAACCGGAATCCTAGAAATCTGAACACGAGGTCAGACTGGGAACTTATTGTAAAGTAACACCCCAGAACACGTAGAAGAGGCATCTTAAACAAGTTGCCTTAACTATTTCTCTGAACCAGAAGTCAGTCTGTATTCCCAAAACCGATTTTGGGGTAAATTGTAAATTTATAATTCCTTATTTTGCATTATTAACACGTGAAATAATATGTATATATTGACATGTGAATATTAAAATGTGAAAATTGCCAGTGGATGTCCGAGTCAAACGAGGCTGGCAACTTCAGCATATAGAATGATGATTTCATGAACCACCATTGCAAGGGCTGGTGACTGCTTTATGCGAGTTTCTTATAGAGAACCAAAAGCAGATTTAGTAACAAGTTCCATATAGAGCAGGGAGTGAATGATGAGAGAAATTATGTACATACTTATTATATTGTTAACCTTTTCAACCAATGTAGTAGTAAATGTAATGAAAGTTTTCCGCTCACTGGAATTAAGATTAATTCCCAAAGAGGGTACAGTTCTGAGGTAGATGGGGTGGTGGAATGAAACGGGGGAGGGGCGGGGGGGGGGGGACGACATGAGCTTGTCAGGAAAACTCAATACTCAAGAGAGTATTTGTTCTCTTGTTTTGTGACACTAGTCGGTGGTACCAATTGAGGGTACTGTCTCTGGAACACGTGAGAGTATATGTGGCCTGAAGTCGACGCTAGACACCATCATCAGACGGTCTTAGAGACACTGGACTAGCTTTGTGATTACTCCCTGATACTTCTTGGAACGTGTCACATCCTTCAGACTTGACCAGTGACGAGAGTGAACCAGTCGTCTATCTGCAAAGATCCAAACATCAGCTGGAGATGAAACAATCAAACTTATTGGCAGCTAAGTAGAAACTTAAAAGCTGCCAAGTGAACTGTTCAATTTTTGAAAACCATAACATCACCCTGTAATGATTACTTTTTTTAAAAAAGAATTATTCATTTTTAAACTATTAACCATAATTGACTATTACATTTGTTATTTGTGTATATACAAATTTAACGTTGATTTAATCATTTTGAGTATACTGCACCAGTACCAGTATGTCTCAGTCAATTTCTTAACCAGAGCTATAAAACAACAAGAAGAATTTCACTGAGTAATTCAGTTCGGGGCTTGAACGAGCAAAAAATTTATATCCATCTTCACGAAAAGCGAGGGGTCAGATACTAAGTTAACGTGCTAAGACTCATTCAGCAGTGTTCCTGACTTCTGAAATATCTTGTGAAATCCTCCCTCGAGGTAGAAGCATCATTATCTTTCTATCTACAACTCTGCCATAAGTAATTTTGTGCGAAAGTAGACACCTTTGAAGACTCACATTAGATACTCTACGTTTTGGCCACTGTTGGACCACTACTGCAGAGCCAAGGGGAGGCAATCCGTGACAACTGGAGACCCACCTGATGATGGTGAGATTATTGATCACTGGAGACCCGCCTGATGATGGTGAGGTTATTTACCACTGGAGACCCACCTGATGATGGTGAGGTTATTGATCACTGGAGACCCACCTGATGATGGTGAGGTTATTGGCCACTGGAGACCCACCTGATGATGGAGAGGTTAATGGTCACTGGAGACCCACCTGATGATGGAGAGGTTATTGATCACTGGAGACCCACCTGATGATGGAGAGGTTATTGATCACTGTAGACCCACCTGATGATGGTGAGGTTATTGACCACTGGAGATCCACCTGATGATGGTGAGGTTATTGATCACTGGAGACCCATCTGATGATAGTGAGGTTATTGGCCACTAGAGACCCACATGATGATGGAGAGGTTATTGGCCACTGGAGACCCACTTGATGATGGAGAGGTTATTGATCACTGGAGACCCACCTGATGATGGTGAGGTTATTGATCACTGGAGACCAACCTGATGATGGTGAGGTTATTGGCCCCTGGAGACCCACCTGATGATGGAGAGGTTACTGGTCACTGGAGACCCACCTGATGATGGAGAGGTTATTGATCACTGGAGACCCACCTGATGATGGAGAGGTTACTGGTCACTGGAGACCCACCTGATGATGGAGAGGTTATTGGTCACTGGAGAGCCACCTGATGATGGAGAGGTTACTGGTCACTGGAGACCCACCTGATGATGGAGAGGTTACTGGTCACTGGAGACCCACCTGATGATGGAGAGGTTATTGGCCACTGGCGACCCACCTGATGATGGTGAGGTTATTGATCACTGGAGACCCACCTGATGATGGAGAGGTTATTGGTCACTGGAGACCCGCCTGATGATGGAGAGGTTATTGGTCACTGGAGACCCACCTGATGATGGAGAGGTTACTGGTCACTGGAGACCTACCTGCTGATGGAGAGGTTATTGGTCACTGGAGACCGGCCTGGTGATGGAGAGGTTATTGGTCACTGGAGACCCGCCTGATGATGGAGAGGTTACTGGTCACTGGAGACCCATCTGATGATGGAGAGGTTATTGGTCACTGAAGACCCACCTGATGATGGAGAGGTTATTGGTCACTGGAGATCCACCTGATGATGGAGAGGTTATTGGTCACTGGAGACCCCCCTTTCCCCCCCCCCCCCTTCCCCCCCCCCCCCCCCCCCCCCCCCCCCCCCCCCCCCCCCTTGATGATGGAGACGTTATTGGTCACTGGAAAACCACCTGCTGATGGTGACGTCATTGAACACTTTCATTATGATGGTGAAATCTTTGGTCATTTGAGACCTACATGATGAATTCGTAATCACTGGACACCCATCTGATGATGGCGAGATAATTTGAGATCCACATGCTGCTTTGAGATCATTGGTCAGTTTTTAATTGTAATCATTGTCTCGCTATTATAATTGCGCATAGAAAAGAAAAAGATAGTGGAACTTCATCCTTCTTCTGTTGGTTTAAGTTCGAGCCCCTTGTAGCACAAACGCGTTGTATCCATGCAGATGTCATTTCCTCACCAACTTCGATCATTACCTGACCTTCTCCTCACATCTTTACTCTGTTTCATTCCTCTTAGATTTTATTTTCACAGACGAGCTGTTTGACAGGACGGCCAGTGTGGAGTGGATAGCAACTAGCCTTATTTCCGGCCGATTACTACTGAGCACGCGCACTCCACAAAGTTAAAATGAAATCATTTGTCTGGGGCAGATTTTTCCCTCTCTCTATTTCTCTCTCGGTTCAGATCTATTTCTCTCTAACCTTATTTCTTTCGTCAGTGCTATGTCTAAGACGTTGGCCGCGCTAATCAAAGACTTGCACACCCAGGCTCAAAGAACGAGCACTCTGGATACAGAATATGTCGACGTCGTGAGTTCACGATCTTGGAAATTGAATTCATTCAAGAACAGCAGAGACCGTGGGAAGCGGAGTTACATGATTGCCATAGCCTTTCTGAACGGAACTCAATAATATTGAATATAAAAAAATCTAGATTAGAAATAAATTAAGCAGAAAATGTTTTGTTGTAATCTGTTTGGATACGGTAGACAATTAAAAAATATTGTGAAGCAAGGAGGATACGAATACCCTACTCAGGACAATTGCATGCTGGTTTAATTTTGGGACTTCCTCTTTCAGATGTATTATCACCATCATTATCATTATTATCATCATCATTATTATCATCATCATTATCATCATCAACATCATCATCATTATCATCATCATCATTACCCTGTAGATCCACAAGGAGCGTCGATCCACAAGACCCACCTGTCACGTGAGATTCGTTCCATATCTTTTTATGTCTTCCTCAGTCCTGTCATGACTGTCTTCAGTTATCTTCTCCATATGATTATCAGTTCTCTCTCTACCTCCCTTATGCTGAGAACTCCAGAACAGGGTCTGCCTTGTAATACTATCCACAGATTTCCTAAATGTATGTCCTACCCATAGACAGCGACCTCTTCTCATTACTTGTTCTACTGGCACTTGGTTGATTCTCGTCATTGGTTCCACATTGGTGATCTTGTCATATCATTTCAATCCTTCTAATGTACACAAGCACCTGTTAATGACAGCCAGTAACATTCAGTAAGATAGTTGCTTTTCAAAAAAATCTTTTAACGCTTTAAGTTATAAACTCTTTTTCGTGGTTCTTATTTTCTTAATTCATACTTTTTCGTTTTATTTGATAAAGGTATCGTCGGCAGAGCACGATCTCCGTAGCTTCCGCGGTGATTCTTGTTTCAAAGAATATTTAACATCTATACGGCAAAAATAGCTGCAACCCAACCAACAGGTTTGGGACGAACATTAACTTGTGCCGATGACTTGCTCATTTACAGTACTGGTTCAGATAGACATAATAATAATAATAATAATATACACGAGACACTTCAAGCAGTTTCTAAATGGTGCGACGAAACCAGCTCCAAGGTCAATCCCAACAAAGCCTGTGTGCTTTGGTGCTCCTTGAATAACTCCATATTGAAAGCAGATCTTCCAGACATTACTCTCAGTGGACAGAAAATTGAAAGGCAGAACAAGTTGAAATACCTTGGAGTAACATTCGATCGTGGGCTATCATATAAGCACCATGTTGATCACATCATACAGAAGTGCAAGTGAGGTCTGGCAGCCCTAAAACAATGGCTGCAGCGCACCTGGAGCAGAGACTACTGTTTGTCCTGTATCATCAGCTGGTCTTGTCTGTAATTGAGTGTGGCCTGGGAATACTCACGCTGTCAATATCACAATGGGAACCACTGGAACGCATTCAAAACGAAGGGATACGTATAGTCTTGGGCTGCACGCGAGATACCCCTATTGTGATGATGCGGCACATGCTTGGATTGCTGTCAATTAGATCCAGATATACGATGGCCCAGGTGAAAGCGTATATGCGTGTAATCACAGACAAAAGGCATCCCCTGCATGGGAACATAGCTGATATCAAAGAAGCGAGAATAAAGAGGGGGATGTCATGGATGGCGCAGGCGGAGGAGACTATTAGACAGGTGACCCCAGTTGAAAATATATTCAAGGGAGAAGAGTGGAGTAAGTCAGATGAGAGCTGGATGAACTACCAGCAAGTCATCATCAGCCTTGGTAGAGAATGCAGAACTTGGGCCAATGGGAGAGCAGCTTATAAATGATAATCCTGGGGATGATGATGCCATTGTGCACACTGATAGGTCTGTAATCTGTGGTAATAAATCAGGGTAATAAATCAGGGTGGGCTTCTCTGCTAGAGTAAAGGACAGAACCGTCGCTGAACATAGCGGGGCTTACATGATAACAACATCCAGCATGAGAATGGAGGTATAGGCAGTTACTGCTGCCTTAAGATGGCTGGCTGAGACTTTATTAACAAAGGCAGTTATTGTATCAGACTCACAATCCATGCTTCGAAAGGTCCAAAATGGTTGGCTTCGACATGAATGGAAAACCTCCATAGAAGCATCGAATCTTCAAGAACTGATATAGATCTACTGTCCTGGTCATGCCGGGGTTCGTGGCAATGAAAGAGCTGACAGACTAGCTTCAAGAGCACCCATAAAAGGTGCATTGGCCATGGATAAGGAAGAAATACTGAGAGGACGCATCGACCGTGTAAACAACCAGTGCGCAACAGGAACAATTAGCATTCATACCCTTCGACATTTGCTGCGGGAGACTGAGCACCTATGGGTTTGCCCGGAGTGCAATGACGTCGATTCTGATTAACAATAACAATACCATTCTCTTTATATTTGGTGCAACATTGTTTTCACGCAAGACAACAGAACGTCTTGAAATTACTTTAAACATTTTTTGGTTAATGTTTGTGTATTCTGCACCTCTCTATATCATGTACTATACAACGGATACGTGCTCCTCTGTGGTGGAAATATCTTTCTGGACGTATCCGACTTTTGGGCCATTTTTTTTAAATCCTCGTGGAATACAGAACGTTCTTTCTTCAGAATTATATATGCCACTGGTTTTTTTTTTTCATTAACTTTTTTGTAACACCCATTACTTCGAAACATGGGTTAACGTGAACGACACATTGTGTTAGAATATTCATTTAGATCTTTGTTTTTGAACATTCAACTTGTCATGCGTATTTCATCTTTGAAAATGGCCGTTTTTTCTTTCTTGTAGTTGCGAAAGAAATATGGAAATCAGATCTGAAATTTCCGAATGTATTACATCACACTGTAGAAGTATGATATGCATATCACATTCTACATTGTGTGTGAACTAGATGTGTGTAGTGTGTGATCTAGATGTGTATATTGTGTGATCTAAATGTGTGTATTGTGTGAATCAGGACGTGTTTAGTGCATTAATTTAGAAGATAAAGCTGTGAATTATAATACATGCCTGATATGTGATGTAAAAAGATATGTTCAGATGTATGTGCTCTAAGTAGAATTCGTCTAATCTAGATATGTGCGATGTGTTGAATATGTCTTGTCTAGAAATGTGTGCTATGTGTAGATTATGACTAGTCTAGGTGTTATGTCGTGTTTGTAGAATGTTTCTAGTCTAAATATATGTGCTATGTGTAAATTATGTCTACTTTAGGTGTTATGTTGTGTTTGTAGAATGTTTCGAGTGTAAATATATGTGCTATGTGTAAATTATGTCTAGTCTAGGTGTTATGTCGTGTTTGTAGAATGTTTCTACTGTAAATATATGTGCTATTCGTAAATTATGTCTAGTTTAGGTGTTATGTCGTGTTTGTAGAATGTTTCTACTGTAAATATATGTGCTATTCGTAAATTGTGTCTTGTAACAGGGAGTTTGAGTGTCAAAAATCCAGTTTCAAACACCTGCATAACAGAAGTTAACGGACTTATAATTTAAATCAAAGGGCAAAAATTCATGACTTATATGATTTATAATCAAAAGGCGACAATCCATCAACAGTAGTGTTTAACGCCCCTTGAGAAAAAAAATGCTGACTCAAGTTGGAGTTCTGCTTGGGTGAACTCGGCTAAGTTAAGCTTGCACGAGAAATTTATATTTCTTACTGAGTTCTTTTCGTGACAGACGATCTAAAAAGATTGTAAATAGTAATAATTGTAAATCGTGGTTCTAAATTAAGTTAGTTGATTCGAGAACGCGTTAAGCGTAGGATTTGAAAATGGGCTCTCTCCCAGTGTGTAATATTTTATCGGTGATTGGCGCAATCGAGAGGTATAATCGGGGAATTAGTCCAAATAAGTTGGCTTGCTTCTGAGATGACAGAAAAGTTATTTACTATTCCCCAGAGGCTCGATCGCCTGTATGTCACTATTGACAGTTTTTGTGAAGTATTCTGAGGACATGAGACAGTGTTGCCATTTCAGAAAATGTGGGTGTTTTCTTAATGAACAGGTATGTTGAACTTTTAAGAGTCTATACTGGTAGGCAACAAAGTAGACCAATTGACAGTCTAACGAGTAGTATGTAAGCTTAGGAAAACGTCAACCCTGGCGGTAGCCCAGTATTCTCAAAAGAAATACACCAAGTAAAGACTACAGAAAATTAAGCAGAACAGAAGAAATATAGCACAACACCTTGAGAAGACAATGTTACCATAAGAAGAAATTTAGGGGACAGAGGAATATCGACAGCAGTAGTTATCAAGTCGTGACCACCAATAACCAACAGAGACAGCTATAGAAGCAGCAAGAGTGAACGAGAGAGCAAGACATAGTAGAAAATATGGATCTGAACATTGTTGCTGTACAAGTCTACCAACCATAGGTGAAGGTTGGGCATATCATTTTACCCAACTGTTGCTGATCTTCGTGTAAACAAACTTCACATTAATGTTCACTGCTGTCAGCGTGAAGTATGTTCATCAAGGTGTTAAAACATCAATCAAATGTAATCGTTTGTGAGAAAGAAGTAACTTAACATCATCAAACTAAAACTGCCTACTGTTAGGGTAGTGATACGAACCCTACACGATCAACAATAAGCCAAAATCAAGTAGTAGGGAATAGTAGACAATCATCATCATCAGCATACCCAGCCACAGTCTAGTCTAGGTGTTATGTCGTGTTTGTAGAATGATTCGAGTCTACAAATATGTTCTATGTGTAAATTATGTCTAGTCTAGGTGTTATGTCGTGTTTGTAGAACGTTTCTAGTCTTAAAATATGTGTTATGTGTAGATTATGTCTAGTCTAGAAGTCATGCGCTGCATGTAAAATATGTCTTGTCAGGATGTAAGCGATGTGTCTAGAATATATTTTGTACAATCTAACGTGGTGTGTGTAACAGTATCTAGCCGCAGCGTGCTTGTCGCTGCATAAGAAATGTGTATCTAATTGAGATGTGTGTCGGAGCAACATTTTTAATGCGATCAATAGCGGCGAGTATCTGTGCCACCATTCCCTCCCTCGGTGCCTATGAACTTTATAAGTTTACATATTTGCTGGTCTTCATGTGTCATCTTAGAATGTGTAGACTTGCAAATGTATAAGTGCACTATGCCGGTCATATTTGGTGGTTGGACCTATTAGGACCCCTGTCACCCGCAGGCTACTGCTCGCCCAAGGTGGCGGAAGTGACAGTTGCCTGGCTAAGACGTGTCCTTGTAATAAGATCCGTTCTAACAAATGAGAGACGGGTAACTAATTAAGTACTCCAGCAGAATTCTCATCAGACTGTGTTCACATATTTAACTGTGGGGAATGTTTTATAGATAAACTTGAGAGGGAAAATATGGACCAGTTAATAGAAAACTAACTGCCAAAGATATTTTCATACCGGGAATTATGAGGTCATTAGTTGCTACTGTTTCTTCATCCCCTCCACGCAGGCACTAGAAATGATATCAGATCCGACCAGCTGTCGTCTCCGCATGAAAGGTTGGCTACAATAGATCTCCAACGTCTTTTGTCTCTGGCCTTGGTTGTACACACTGATAGACAATTTCCTGTCCATGTATTGATGTTATCTTTCTAGTTATAGCCTGCTTCAAGTCAGTGTCATGTGTGACCGAACTGCTCGCTCACGACCTTTCTTAGTCTATAACCAGTCACGCTTGTAACTGGTTGCTCTTATCAATAACCAGTCATTCTTGTCTGTAACTGGCTACTCTTGTCTATAACAGAGTCACGCTTGCCTATGACTGGTTCTCTTGTCTATAACTAACCACACGTGTCCATAACTGGCAATTTTTGCCTAAAACCAGTCACGTTTGTCTGTAACTGATTACATCTGTCTATAACCAGTCACGCATGCTTCTAAATGGTTACTCATGTCAGTAACCAGCATTTGGATAAGCCAGCGAGTACATTCGGCTGAAACGACTCAACAAAACATCACGTGATCACACATTGTGTCAGCAAATTGAATTTATAAATTTCTGTCATATATTATTAACCAGCAGCGCTTCAGGGGCCACCGTACCCACGCTTAAAACAATACAAATCAATAAGGAAAACTCGCAACGAACCAAACGCAACAGACGAAACAATAGCATAGGAAAATAATAATAATAATAATAAAAAGAACAGTACGCACGTTTCTCTCTTAGATTTTTACCTCCTGCGACCTTTGACCTCATTATCTTTATCTTCATTATCTTTATCTTCATTATCTTTATCTTCATTATCAAGCTCTAGTTTTTGGCACACAAAAAAGGTGAAAAGTACATGTCACTATCATCATCATCTCACTTGTCGCTCCTTATGGATCTTTGAGCCGCCACAAAAACCGGCCTCTTTATAGAAGGTCTGGACTTGAACATTCCTATACTCTTGCCGCCATTGTTTCTGTCTTATGTATTCATATATTTGGCTCTTCATTGACCACCAGAAACTACGAGGGCAAAAACAGCAACGAGAAAAAAACGTTAAAAAAATAATTAAATAAATAAATAATGACCAGACAAACGAACTGACACTAACTAATTATCCATGTCATATTTTAGTCGCGTTTATTCTGAGCCGACAAAATCTCGATTTATCGTTATACTATTTAGCTCGGAGGTCGGAGTGGCCATTAGGTATGGCGTCGCCTCGAATTCTAGAGGTAATGTATTCGATTCCCAATTGAGAGAGTATATGTTATATAAATTATTTTTAGAACAGCTGATCCTGTATCATAATGTAGGGTCTCAATACCTTAGTGGAATCGATATCGCAACGCGATGCGTTAGCCAATGAAAAGCCGCAAACACGACAAGACGAAGCGAGCTAAGGCAAATAACTGTAACAAATATGGACGAATGTGTTTACTATGATTTGTGTTAGGGGTACCAACTTTCCAATGGAGTGCTAAATAATAGGATGGATTATAACTAAAAAGACCCTCACGTTTAGATACTAGAAAGCTTGATCTATGTCCAGATGTAAGAATTATCGTGGAATGTGCAGTACAACCGGAGTTATTTGTGGTTTGATTCTTCAACTCGTGAGCGGTTCAAACTCCTGCACACTTTCGATAACTGTAGTAAAATACATAATGGACAGAATGAAAGGAAAGTAAATAGAACGACAGCTCTAAGTCGTCTGGTTAAAACAAGACCAAGATGGAAAGAATCTGAGGAATATTAAACTAGTACGATGGAATGAAAGATGGACCTAATACACAAATGACCATAATCTTATTGATTTGCCAAAAGTTTGGATCAACAGAAAATTTGTGACGTCATTGCTTTCTCAGTCGGCGGTCAATGCCTTATAAAAGGAGAACAATTTGAATGAGTACACACCGCCAAACATTTTTGAAACACTAACGGACACAGGACAGCGCTCGCCACAAAGCTTTTGCCATCTGTTCAGTGTGTGCAGCCTGCCAGACCATTAACGTCCAAGTGTTTATTTCTGAGTTGAGGGTAAGTTGAATTACAATAGTAAATATGTATATAATGTTATATTATTTCAGATCTATTCACATGTTGTACATATTTGAGTAAAGATACAATGGACGGCATAAAATGTTTGAATATTCAGAGGATGTATAAGAATGAAACTCAGTAATCAGGAAACCTACAAGGACTGTCTTGATCGTTAGAAGGATTAATTTGTATATTATTGTGAAAGCATAAGATGGGATGAATCATAATGATTGATGCGTACATATAAAATCTATAGAATTGTTAGAGTTGTTGATTATATGTCACTGACCTAATGTTCCTGTCTATTCTGACTAATGTCGTACAGATAGGTTGTGAGTTATTTTTGTTCCGTCTGAGTAGAGTGGATGGTGATAAGTACATGAGAAAAAGGTGTGAGAAATAGATTTCCCGGGTGATAGCTTAAGGAGAAAATATGTCTCTGGAATGAGTAAGTAAAAGAGAACCATACTTCAGTGGGTACCATCTCATTGTGGTGTACCAGGAAATGAAAAGGCAGATAAACTTGCAAAAAAGGGAGGAGAATGTGAACAAGAAGATAATGAAATCACATACACTGAGAAAAAGAGAGCTATCCAGACTATCAGAAGAGAACAGAATCAACCCAACGATGACTACCACATTCTTGACCGGCAGGGACAGATCACCATTTTTCGCCTCAGGACAGGGCATAACAAACTGAATAAACACATGCACAAGCTACGATTGTCTGCTTCTCCACTGTGCACATGTGGATTAAACGAACAAACTGTTGAGCATGTTCTACAGAATTGCCCTCTGTATGACCAGTTAAGAAAGATATACTGGCCCAATGACTCAACACTAAACTCAAAGCTATATGGAGCTAAAGAGGAACTTCAAACAACAGTCGAATTCATTATGAGAACTCGTCTGACGGTGTAATCATCAAAGATGCGATCGCAAGAAGAATAAGTGTAAGTTTCTATATTCCAGCCTATCTATACGACTATAATTTAGTACAAGACACCTTGCCCTCCTCATACATATAAATATAAGTTTAACTACCCACACACACAGGCACGTGACAACAAGACACACAAACGTGAAAAACTACGGTAAATTGGGTATGGGTCTGACCAACACACAAAGTTAAGTTTCTTTTGTTGTTTATTATCATTAAACTTGACAACATCAATTATCTAAAGAAAGATCAAATAAAAAAAGGATTTACATACGTATGAAATAGCAGAATAAATGTGCCGTCCCTCTATGGAGAAAAGAACCCAAAAAGCTAATAACCCAAAGGTCGAAGGTTTGCACTATGTAACAGAGTAGACAGTAAAGTAACCAAGTTCCTACTATAGGCTACCCAGTAAAGTTAACAAGTGTAAGCAAATCCAACTTTGGTAAAGTCCTGTAACAAAGAAAAATATTCACTCTCTCATTCACACAGTGGCCACGCAATCACTCTTACCTACCCTTGGTGATATCCCTTGGAAATGAAATTATCCTGGAGATATAAAATGTCAGGTTCAATTCCCAAATTGGCCCCAGTCCATTCTCTAATAAATAAAGACTAGTGAGGTGAACGCCGAATCTGGTGTGGGTTTTTCCTGGATGAACGAAATGTCACCGCCAATAGTTGAGGTAGAAACGTGATCTTGTGGTTCACAGTCAAAAGAGAAAGATACTTCCAATATTGGGAAACATCTGATAGATGATAATAATTCTATCGGCTGGCTCTATGGTAGAGTGCCGATTCTGAAACAGCGTAAATTCTGGATGCTACGCTTGAATACGACTGTCAGAAGTCGGGAATAAAAGTTGTTGTTGCACACCCCAGTGTGCTGATGCAAATCGAAAATTATTGCTGGGTTTGGTAAGTCCAGTTAAATTTACAAGTTAAAATGTTTATCATGTATCGTTGGCAAATACTTGCTCACAAATAAAATTGGGGACGCACAAGCCAAGAAAAGACAACATTAACCAATCAGTAAAAAGAAAAGAGACCGCTGGACGCCCTTGATCAGGTCTGCTAGGAATATATAAGAAAAACAAATTTTGGAAAAATGCGACTATTCTATATAGCTACATATATGCACACGGATGGGGACTAGACGATCTCTTATCCACTCCGTCAGTCCTGATTAAATTTAAAAGGCACACGGTGTCTTTAGCCTTCCCTATCGCCCGTCGCTAGCGCTGAGTTTTTCAGGTCGGATGGAGTTATGCAACTCTCCCCGCCCCTTGCTCGTGCTTAACGATCAGCGGACAATGTCAATTATCACAAACTATAGCCGGCCATTAAGCAGCTATTAATTTGGTCGGCGTCTGATAGTTTAGTCGTAGGATATTAAATAATAGGCACTTAGAGTAAATACGCACAATGAAATACAACGTGAATTCTTTCCTGTCACTATCAGTCGCGCCTAGAATATAAACCAGTCAGCTAAAACTGTCTCGTCTTGTGTGAGAAAGCGTGTGGTGAAAATTAACATGATAACTGAACATCTGGTATGAAATAGCTACGCGTTATTTTATTTCACTAGTTTTACCAGCTAGAAAATCTAAGTGAATTATAATGGTACGCTAACACTTTAAACCACGAAAGCACTAATTTCTATTACCAGAAAATCCGAATAAAAATCTCCACGAATGCTACTAACACATTTAGCAAGACCTGCAAGCCTAGACTATCGAAAAATTCTGAGTGACAACTGATAGCAGGTTTAAGAAACCACAGTTTATATATCATTATGTTTCTCTGATCTATAGATGGTGCTACTTTTTGCACTATTGTGTGAGTAACGGAGAATCAGAACAGAGTTCCCCGATAAAGCTTTACGCCCGTCTTTTGTCGAGCGCTTTCGATCGTCGTCAAAAGACTTATACGTGTAACGGGGTTCTCTAAGATTTTCTCTGTGAGTCTACTTCAAAGCGTACTCGGGGAAAGATTTTGCCCGTGAGTCTACTTCAAAAGATTCTGTGTTTTTCACGTGCGGTCTGTCAGGTATCGTATGATTGACAGATAAGCTCGCGTGATAAGACGCGGTAAACAAACCTGATTCGCTACCTGTTATGACGTGCAGGTCACGAAAGTTTGTAAACAACTTCGTGTGCTTATGTTCGAAGAAAAGAGGCGTGGATGAAAAATAAGCTTGTCTGAGTAAGACAGGCAGAAAAAATGCATGGTTTTGCTAGCAAATCACAGAACGCTAACGGGATTACAAAGACTGTCAGATTACTGTAGGCTCTATTTCCATTATACGTCACAATTAATAACATTGACATCTGATGACCGACCTGGCCTTACATCTGGTTTAGTAACAACCTTTCTAGCCAAATACTAGCATAGAGACAATATATTGTTTCAGGTTCGTACAATACTGTCAGAACGTCAGAAGACTGATTGTTACACCAGTGAAATCCAGCCGAAGCGAAAGGATCACAAAGCGTGGACAACAGATCGTGTCTGGTATCTCGACTGCATGGGAAGGCCAGCACTGACGAATTCAAGTGACAGCACGGTGTCGTCAACTACTAAATATCAGTTAAGTCTCCGATAAGAGACTGATTTCATGACACATATGAGAACGGAATATAGTGCTCACAGGATGAAGCCAATTTGTTGATAAAGTCAATATTCCTTACATGACATTTATAATATAACATTGACTAACGATATGACCAAGTAAACAGTGATTCAAGAACGAGTATTGCCAAAGTTCATTAACAGTGATAATAGAATAATGTGAACCATTACTACTAAAGTGACAGTTCTATGAACATTGTGATTAAGTAGATACATTTTTGTGCATATTTTATATTTCCATTTCATCACTTTTCCTAAGAAAGAGAAAAGAAAATTATTATACATAATAAATTGATTATTTAATTGTACCCAAGGACTTGTTAACCTTTTACAATTTGGTTTTAAAGGTACATGTTCATTATTGTTTTCCCTAGATATTTGATAATCATAGCATAGATGAAGAGAAGAGACGCTATTAGATTCTGGTACTGCATCTTACCATCTGGGCCAGAATTCTTCATAGTCTGTCTATACATTTGACATTCATACACCAGTACTTATTTCTAAGACTGTGGTATTACTTTTAAGACCAGAACTTTTGTCTGGCAGTATTCTGGTATCATCTGATACACCTGGGTATCTTCTTATCTATTACTACTAAAAACAACCTCTCGTGACAGGTCCTATTGATGTCATACTACTGATGCGTGATGCCATATGATGATGGATGGCATCCGCATGTCTGGTTTTGTGTAGTGTGTAGATGTGTTCAGTCAAAACAATGTTCATGCAACAATAACAGGGCAATCCACATAGGACGTCAGTAAACTCACGACGTATAAAGTCAATGAGTCTTGAAACAGCCGTTGACGTTTTTCTTCATTATTTATTGTGGACGCCACAGTGACAAAATGGTTACGCAAATGTGTAGGCACATCAAACAGTCATTATCACAGCAACATTCAATACAGCAATAAACGGTAGACAGCATTACAATGATGAGTCAGATGCATGTTATATTTCAAAGTGCTGTAAATGTAGTCAGGTGGAAAACTCCATCCTTTTCTATAACAGCCAGGAGATAACCAGATGTATGAGATCAGTTCACTCTCCTTAGTTTGACTTCAGCAAGACAGACACGTCTGCCGAAGTATAAATAATGTCCTCAAGAATATCCTCTAGATAATAAAGGTTTTCTAAACCTAGTTCATTTAACAAAGTAGCAAGTAATGGTCCTTGGTACCTGCATCAACCGATGCAGTACAATGCAGCGACATGTGAGCTGGGAAAAAACATCTCGTGACGACGACTTTCGGAGACAGGCTATGAATCGAAATCGCTCACGACCCAAAATCGATAGAGTTAAAGAAAAAGTCAATTTACCTTGCTTTCATGAAATACACAGAAATATCACGCCTCCCGACATGTGGGAAAACACTAGAGGTATTATCTCGACTAAACGAAATATCCATAAGAGGACTACACATCCCTGACAGAACAAAAATAGCGGAGATCCCCTCTTCAACGAGGCATCTCTTTCGCCATTCCAAATCGCTCACTCCCACTGGTGGTGGGCGGAAACCGATCGACCAAACAACAAGACAAGTCATGCGCAGTCCAGCGCAAAAATGACCACAGCTCAAAAGTTAACTGCATTCGATACTAACGCGAGAAGACAAATGCTTACCGAGAAAAGTGACTATAGATTTCAAGCAGTTGTTGCCCTTGCGTTATAAAACAGATATTGAAATAAAACGATGTTGCGAGAATTTATCACGCAACATATCACCACCTCCTCCCGATAAAAAAAAAAATGTGGAACATATTTTTTTTTCAATATCAAAGAGCAAGCGATAAGCGGCTCAAAACGCACGAATTATGCGCTGATAATTAATTAAATTGCCAAACAATAGGCTAATTATAGAGTGTCTGGTGAGGATATACCTCAACAGAAAAATAAATATGTCTCAAAAAAATATTCACATCGGGGAGGTGTCACCAACACACATCACGTTAGCATGTAAACACAATATACGTATGCAAGTTACTATAATCATCATTAAACAGCATACTCTAATATTGTCTTTAAAAATGGATGTACAAATCTGATAGGAAAATTTAAATAGTACATTCTTTGACATGTAATGACATAAGTACATAGTAAAGTTAAACTACATGACGATCCAGGACATATGCTCTGGTATTCCGAGGGTAAGTACACAATCTAGAACTCGTAAGGTAAGTCCTCAGCTCAACAATGACATTCTGAGAAAGTACAAGCAATATAATGCTAATTAATAACTAATATGCTTCATAAGGTACAATACATTATTAATAATTGTGGCTGTTTAGTAAACTAACGGCCCTTATATTAACTACTCAGTCCTCCTCTATCATTTTAAAAAACGAACAGAAGAAGATGACAACAAAGCACGATAGTGTGTACATATAAAGTAAGTACAGATGTGCTAATCTATTGTAGAAATATAGGTGTGTTATGACTCTGTAATATATAGGAATATAGGACAGAAGTATTAATTGGAGTCATGTGGGCATCTAGACAAAATGTCAGCCATCACATTATCCGCACCACGGATAGCTCGTACCGTGAAGTGAAAAGGTTGAAGAGCTATAGCATATCGAGTGGATCTCGAACTCTTCAAATTCTTAGTCTGAATAGCTGTAAGAGCTTTCTGATCAGTCTCTAGAATGAAATGTGCGCCCAGGAGGAATCTTTGTAGCTTTAGAATTGACCAAACCATCGCTAACAACTCACGGTCTAAAACCGAGTAGTTCCTCTCTGCCGCATTTAGTTTTCTAGAAATGTACATAACAGGATGCAGAGTATTTGCATATTCTTGCATCAGTGCTGCTCCAATCCCAGTGGATGAAGCATCACTCCGAAGAACAAAAGTCCTATCAAGAGTAGGTAATCTTAAGATGGGAGGAGAAGAAAATATATTCTTGATTTGGTCTAGTGAAGATTTGCATTCTTCAGACCAACGGACCAGATTAGGCGAACCTTTCTTCAACAATGTTGATAGAGGTGCCATGATCGAAGATAAATTTGGAATAAATCTCCCATAAAATTGAATTAAACCTAAGAGACTCCTAACTTGTTTCTTCGTTTTAGGAACAGAGATGTTCAGTATTTTGGAAGTATTGTGGTCTTCTGTCTTCAAGAGACCATGACCAACACGATGACCCAGGAAAGAGATTTCACCAAAACCAACAAAAGCTTTAGAAGGTTTTGCTGTCAAATTATTCTCACGTAGAGTGGACAGTAAGTCATATAACCCTAAATAGTGATCTTCCCAGGTATCACTGAAGAGACAGATGTCATCTAAGTATGCGATGACATCCGAACGATGTGACAGAATTCGACGCATCATGCGAACGAAAGTGGCAGGGGCGTTCATGAGACCAAAAGGCATAACATTCCATTGAAATAGACCCCTAGGTGTAGAAAAAGCAGTAAGAGGTTTGGCATGCTCTGCTAAAGGCACTTGCCAATAACCTTTAGACAAGTCAAGTTTAGTGAAGAATCTAGAATTAGAAAGTCTAATCAGTAGATCTTCTAACAAAGGCATCGGTTCAGCGTCGAACTTTGTGACCTGATTCAATTTGCGATAATCAACGCAAATTCGTATGTTCTTATCCTTCTTCCGGACAATAACCATGGAAGAAGAATATGGTGAAGTCGATGGTTCAATTATATTTAATTGAATCATTTCATCCAATTCCTTTTCCACTTGCGACTGAAAGTGTATAGGAATAGGATACGGCCTAACCCTAATTGGATTATTGTCGGTAAGAATTATGTCATGTTCTATGACATCTGTGTGTCCAGGAATGTCAGTGAGAACATCCTGAAATGTTTGTAACATCGACGAGACTTGTCGATGTTCGTCACCAGAAAGATTAGGAGAAACAGAAACGTTTTTCCAAGATTCCGTAGAATGTAATGGAACCACTGGAAGGGGAAGGTTGACATCAGAGAAGGTAGCTTCCTCATCCTGTATGACAGACAGGGATGAATAATGACCGTGAGGTGCAGGAGCATCATCCGTTGCCTGGAAAATAGGCAGCAAATAGTCCGGACGTTCGTGAAATTCCGAAAGCATGTTTATGTGGAAAGTTTTATGCTTTCCATCAATATCGACCACATAGTCAACATCGGAAATCCGAGAGACTATTGCATACGGACCTTTCCATGCAATAAGAAGTCTATTTTCCCTACTGGGGAGTAGGACGAATGCTTTGTCACCTGGACAAAGTTGTCGTAGACATCTATTCTTGTTAGCAAACTGTCTTGCCTTCTCTTTAGCAATTTCTGATAAAGCAGTTGCTAGCTTACATGCCTCAATGATCTTTTGTCTAAGAGCAATGACATACTCATATGAGGATTGAGTTTCATCGCTAATATCATCGGCAGTGATGAGATCGTGTAATAAAGACATAGGGCCGCGTGGACGCGCGCCAAAGACAAGTTCGAAGGGAGAAAATCCTGTGTGTTCATTAGGGACTTCTCTATAGGCAAAGAGAGCCGCGGGTAAAACCCTGTCCCAATCTTGAGGATGATCTTCAGTTATCTTACCAAGCAAAGTCTTGAGCGTTCTATTCAGGCGCTCAACTAACCCATTAGACATAGGATGGTAGATACTACTGAGAGATCGTTCAATATGTAAGGTAGACATTACCTGTGACATAGTGTCAGATATGAGTTGAGTGCCATGGTCTGACAATATTTCTCTGGGGAACCCCAAGCGAGAAAATATCAACCAAAGAGCATCTGCGATATCTGTAGTAGATATGCTCTTAAGAGGAATAGCCTCTGGCCAACGTGTGCACATATCGACACATGTAAGGATAAACTGATGTCCTCTGGCCGACTTGACCTTAAAAGGGCCAATAATATCTATGGCCATTTTCTGAAACGGCCGAATAGGAATGTCAGCAGCCTGGATAGGCGCAGCATGTCGTGGTCCTCTAGATTTGACCTCCTGACATACCTTGCATGATCGGCAGTAAATACGAATGTCCTTATTGACAAAAGGCCAAAAGAAAGCCGCAAGGACTCTCGACTTCGTACGGGCAAAACCCATATGTCCAGCACATTGCGAGTCATGAGCATGTTGTAATATTTGGACTCTCATGCTCTTGGGAACAAGAATTTGCGAATGTGCCGACGTAGTCGAATCTTGTACCATACGTACAAGTACACCGTTTGTCATTGCAATCCAAGATTTTCTATTTGTATCCTGATTCGGATCACCTTTCTTCGCAAGAACGAAGAATTTTTTTAAAGAAGGATCTTCTTCTTGCAATTTTATGAAAGAGTCACGAGTAATTACTAAGTGACTATCTTGGCTATCAACTTCATTATCACTATTCAGTGAAGTTTCGGGTGTTTGTAGAGCTTGTGCTCTTGTAACTACTGCATTTGTAGCTTGCATGTTATTATCTTCCCAAGCAGCCATCTGCTGTGGGGTACACTCCCTAACTCCGTGAATACGACCAATAATAAGGTCCGCAATAGGATTAGGTAAGAGACAAGCATGCACATCTCCAGTAAAGAAAGGAGTGGCAATGCGAATTACAGCAGTAGGATATTTTTCTAGAGTGCCGCCAAATGTGACACATTTAATAACCCTTCCTGTAGCACAAGATGGATCTACAAGCGATTGTCTAACACCAATAGTGGTGCATCCGGAATCGAAAAGTAGTGAGACCGGAGTATCATTAACAAGACCCTTATGTAGAATTAAAGAACCCCTCCCGTCATGCGCAACAGCAGCAGGAAGAGCGGGAAGTGGGTGACCACAACTCAAAGTAGTTATGGTACCCGGTTCGAATAAAGTACTGCATTGGGGGCATTTGTTTGCTCTCTCAAAGTCAAAAGCAGAACTAGTGACAGCGTCAAAGTTTTTACTATCAACAACATGATTACAGGCTCCCTCAGTTTCCTGTTGTACAGCATTAGCCTGCTGATATCTCTTTTTTTTGTGTTGAGATCTACCCCGACTATTATTACCTCTGAAGTTATCAGAGTTATTATTATCTCTGCAGTTATTATTGTCTCTATTGTAATTGTTATCCTGGTTCGAATTCCAGTTTCCACGATTACTATCATGTTCACATTGATGCGAACATCTATTTGTTTGGTTTTGAGGTCTTCGGCAGGAATAACCTCTATTACCATATCCTCTTTTGAAATGCCTATAATTATTAGGGTGATAGTAACGACCACTATCAGGTTGTCTCCAATTCTTCGAAGAAGAATCACCATGAAATTGGTTTCCATGATTTTGACAGAAATTACCGCTGCCCTTTCTATCAAAATTTTGTTGGGATCTACGAGCAAAGTTTTGACCATACGGAGCTGCCGAAGCAACTGGTAAACCTTCTTTCACCTTAGAGTTACCCATGGTTATGTGTGGGTGCGCAGTTACGTATTGGCAACAGAAATCTTCCATTTCTTTTATTGTTTTAGGTTTACGTTCATGAAGGAAAGCAAGGAAAGACTCATTGACAGACGACATGACTTTGTCTCTAAGTATTAAGTCCATAAGTCCTTCATAAGTTTTTTTTCCGTCTTAGATAGTTCAACCCATCGTGAGAAAGTAATGCGTATTCTTGCAATAAACTCGGAGAATTCAACTCCATTTTCAGGTAACATGTTTTTAAATTGTAGACGATAGCCGTCTTCGTTAAGCTGATATTTCTTTAACAAAGCGGCCCTGACAACCTCATAATTGCTCTTGTCAGGTTCATCCACCATATTTAATATACTTAGAGCTTTACCTGTCAGTATCCCTGATAACTGATAAACATATTTTGCTTTGTCTATGTTATGAGCTGTACATGCTTGTTCAAATCTGTCCAGATAGAACATTATGTCATCACTGGAAGGACTAAATGTTGGTAACTTAATCTTAAAAGTATCATTATTAGCCTTCCCAGAAGATGAACCCTTGTTTGAATCATTACCATTACTCATGCTCGTCAATTTCAATTTCTCCAACTCTAAAGCTAAGAGTTTTTCTTCATGTTCCATTTTTGCTTTCCTCTCATCAGACTCTCTTTGTAACTTCCTTTCTTCAGCTTGAGCCTGCATTTGAAGTCTTTCATTTTCAGCTTCTTTTTCAAGTCTTTTATTTTCAGCTTCTTTTTCAAGTCTTTTATTTTCAGCTTCTTTTTCAAGTCTTTTATTCAGCTTCTTTTTCAAGTCCTCAGCCTGTAGCTGTAGCTTTCTTTCCTCAGCTTCTGATTCCCTTTTTTGTTTTTCCATTTCCATTTGGAATCTCTTTTCATCCACCTGCATCTGCAGTTTCTTTTGTTCAGCTTCCATATGCAGTTTCTTTTGTTCAGCTTCCATTGCTTTATCATATCGAGCAGTTGCAAATTCTTCTAACTTATCACCAGTCTTCCCAAGCAATTTACCCTGCTCAATAAAGTGCTCAAATGTAGACATGTTGTCTAACATATGAGTCCAAAACCTGAAATAATTAACTAATTTATTTCAAACCTAAGTGTAACAAGTCTTAATTAAGCACTTGTATATTCACATCACATTATATTATCCCAGTCTCTGTGGGAAACAAGTCTCCAATCAAAGAACTTGTATATGAAATATCAGCACTCAAATCTTGATCATAAGTGCACTTCTCATTCAATAGTGCACGACACTATTCATCATTCATTTATCATCAGTATAGTAGTAACAGTGCATTAGCATAGCCCATTAACTAATTACTATAACTGTAAACAATGACTATGTAAACACATGCAGAATGTAAACATTGAAAATGTAAACAATACAAACAATGTAAACAATAACAATGTAAACAATAACAAAGATCAGCAACAATACAAAAACTTTCGCAGAAATCAACTAAAAATAAAGCAGAAATTAATGAAATATCACAAAAAATGTGACGATATCTGCGATAGAATTAAACAAAATACATGACACCACAGTGTATAAACAAAAATGTTGTATGAAACTAAATTATAGACAAGAGTAGGCTAACAAATACAAACAAATCACAACAAAACTAAAGAATGTGAAATAATAACGAAAACAATATTAAAACATGTCATCACAGCTAACATAAATAGCAACAGAAGTCGCTTAGCAAATTCCAGTATCGGAAATTTGCAAACCCTACAGAAAACGCTCACAATAGACGACCTCTATGACGTGGCATAATCTAACGGAGACACCACCCAACCGAGAACCCGCTGAAATATAAACATATAAATATACAAATAACATATAGACATATAACATATAGAATGAGATGATACACAGAAGACTCAGCAGAAGTATAAGGGCACAGTTTACATACAAACAGGCCACTTAACTTAAAGGCTTCCAATCGTAGAACAGCAGAAAAACGGATGTCAATCAACGTCCTAAAGAGCGAAGCTCCAACGATGATGGCACATCTGAACTGCTTCCACTGCTAACACGATGGTACAAGAGCTTCTGAAATACTGTGTGTTGAGTTGTTTCGGCACTTGACCTTCTAATCCAAAAGTAAGTTGATGGAAATCGGTACTTGGCCTTCTTCAGAAAACAACCCGTTTCAACCGGCACTTGACCTTCTCAAAAAACGACAGCACTGGAACCTTGACAGCAGCAACTTGCTTGACTTCCGTAAAAGATAACAGCAGTCCGAGTTATCCGGCAACATGTAACAACGCCGGGTACTGTCAAATTCTTGTTTCCGTCAAAAAATTGAAATTTTGACTTTTACCGGGCAACGCCGAGTACTTTGAAAATTTTGAAGATGTTGACTGTATTGAAGAATGTTAATTTCTTGAAGGATGCTGATGAATTCTTGTTGAAAATGAAGTGGGTAAGGGACCCCGTGTTTGCTAGTACCAGAATCAAACCAGCTTATGGCCACCAAATGATGCGTGATGCCATATGATGATGGATGGCATCCGCATGTCTGGTTTTGTGTAGTGTGTAGATGTGTTCAGTCAAAACAATGTTCATGCAACAATAACAGGGCAATCCACATAGGACGTCAGTAAACTCACGACGTATAAAGTCAATGAGTCTTGAAACAGCCGTTGACGTTTTTCTTCATTATTTATTGTGGACGCCACAGTGACAAAATGGTTACGCAAATGTGTAGGCACATCAAACAGTCATTATCACAGCAACATTCAATACAGCAATAAACGGTAGACAGCATTACAATGATGAGTCAGATGCATGTTATATTTCAAAGTGCTGTAAATGTAGTCAGGTGGAAAACTCCATCCTTTTCTATAACAGCCAGGAGATAACCAGATGTATGAGATCAGTTCACTCTCCTTAGTTTGACTTCAGCAAGACAGACACGTCTGCCGAAGTATAAATAATGTCCTCAAGAATATCCTCTAGATAATAAAGGTTTTCTAAACCTAGTTCATTTAACAAAGTAGCAAGTAATGGTCCTTGGTACCTGCATCAACCGATGCAGTACAATGCAGCGACATGTGAGCTGGGAAAAAACATCTCGTGACGACGACTTTCGGAGACAGGCTATGAATCGAAATCGCTCACGACCCAAAATCGATAGAGTTAAAGAAAAAGTCAATTTACCTTGCTTTCATGAAATACACAGAAATATCACGCCTCCCGACATGTGGGAAAACACTAGAGGTATTATCTCGACTAAACGAAATATCCATAAGAGGACTACACATCCCTGACAGAACAAAAATAGCGGAGATCCCCTCTTCAACGAGGCATCTCTTTCGCCATTCCAAATCGCTCACTCCCACTGGTGGTGGGCGGAAACCGATCGACCAAACAACAAGACAAGTCATGCGCAGTCCAGCGCAAAAATGACCACAGCTCAAAAGTTAACTGCATTCGATACTAACGCGAGAAGACAAATGCTTACCGAGAAAAGTGACTATAGATTTCAAGCAGTTGTTGCCCTTGCGTTATAAAACAGATATTGAAATAAAACGATGTTGCGAGAATTTATCACGCAACAACACCCCCCCCCCCCCCCCCCGGTCTCCTGAGAATGAGATCGGATACCTAGACTTCTTGGATAAAGGGCGAAAACATAGGAGGTCCCGTGTGCAAGTTGCGCACGTTAAAAATCCCACGGTAGTTGAAAATCGTAAAGAGTAGGCCATAAGGCCGCTGTCCTGGCAAAAAAAATTTAAAAAAAATTAGAAACCTACCAACCGCAAAAATGTTTATAGAATGTATGATTCCTATATACATGCATTGGGATTCTTGCCGGTGCTACGGAGTTCGTGCACTGTACTGAGATCCTGCTTGTGTGATCTAAGGGAGGAAATTGGAGCACTAATGGAGTTGTCTGTGTGCAATGAAGATAGTCCTTGAAACCAAACCAAACCAAACCAAACCAAACCAAAACAAACCAAACCAAACCAAACCAAAACAAACCAAACCAAACCAACTTATTAGCTCACCATGGAGCATAGGCTCTCAACAAATGATACCAAAGTTCTTCTGTGTCATGCGCTAAAAGGCTTTCCATGTCATTATTATCTCGTGTATTTCAATCTCTAGTTATCTTCTCCTTATGTCCCAACATCCCAGGTGCCAAATTTAGGGATTTTTCAAGAATTTAAAAAAAATGAGTCAACAATCACTACTTGTTTAGGCTTTCTCTCTGCTGCACCATCCATCTCTTTAATACCGGGCTTTCTTCCGTCTTGGACGACTGAGTTTAACTAAAATGATTTATTTTGTTTGACTTGCCTCTACTTGCTGAAAATATTTTATTTAAATTTTCTACGAAAAAAATATCCAACGCTCATTGATTGCCCTTTTTATATCTTGCTTGTTAAGTTACATTGCTACTATTCCTTGCTCCCCTGCCAGGTTGCGGCAACTCACTGGCAAATTTGGGTTATCTTTTCTCAATTATCCAATGCCGCACATCCTCTAGCTTTAGAAAGAACACCGAAAATGAAGTGAGAAAAACAGGCCACTCACTGGAACACGCGGAGAATGATTAACAGAGCTCTAGCCATAAACTAACTGCAACCCTATTTGGGCCAGTTGGAGTGGCTAAGAGGTATGACCTCCACCTCTAATTCTAAAGGTACTAGGTTCGGTTCCCAGTACAGGGGATATATTTGATGGATACATTTATCAGAACCAATAGGTCCTAATGATGTAATAGCCCCCCCCCCCCTCCCCCCACCCTCCTCTGATCTCATGGGTAGTGAGATCGGATGCCTAGCCTTCTCGGATAAGGGCGACAAAATAGAAGGTCCCGTGTACAAATTTCGCACATTAAAAATCCCTTGGTAGTTGGAAATCGTAAAGCGTATGCCATACGGCCGCTGCCCTGGCAGAATAAAGAAATTAGGAAACCTACCCACCAAAAATATTTATAGAACAATTGATTCCTGTATACACATAGTTGGATCCTCGCTGGTGCTAATGAGTTCATGCACTATGCTGAGATCCTCTTTGTATGATCTAAGGGAGGAGATCGAAGCACTGATGGTGTTGTCCGTGTGCAATGAAGATGGTCCTTAAAGCTACACCAAATAGATATATATGTGTCAAACATGATTACTGACAAGGTCACATTACGTTTCAGACATGATTACTGACAAGGTCACATTACGTTTCAGACATGATTACTGACAAGGTCACATTATGTGTCAGACATGATTACTGACAAGGTCACATTATGTGTCAGACATGATTACTGACAAGGTCACATTATGTGTCAGACATGATTACTGACAAGGTCACATTATGTGTCAGACATGATTACTGACAAGGTCACATTATGTGTCAGACATGATTACTGACAAGGTCACAGTAGAGGACACTCACATCGTGCGAGATGAAATACGTCAGAAGAGTCATTAATGTTTCCAGGAATGACAGAACGTGTTCTCTGGGAGGAGAAAGACTGACCAATGGAATTTCTTGGAAGTCAAATGTAAATTTTGAGAACATCAATGTGACCTGCAGCTGAACGTCTATGTACTGGTCGTGAAGCTTTTGTCCACGAGTACATTGCCGAATATATCAATCACAACCGTGCAACTCGCTAAGGAGGAGTGGCCTTCAACAAACAATTACCGAATATATCAACCACAACCGTGCAGCTCGCTAAGGAGGAGTGGCCTTCAACAAACAATTGCCGAATATATCAATCACAACCGTGCAGCTCGCTAAGGAGGAGTGGCCTTCAACAAACAATTGACGAATCCCCGCCTCCGATCGTCATCAGCGCAAGTTCTGTCCACGTCTTCCTCATCATTTTCACTTCTGTCTCCAATTCTCTTCTCCATGAGTTTCTTGGTCTACCTCTACCTCTCTTACCCTGGGGGTTCCAGAACAAGGACTACCTTGTAATGCTATCAACAGGTCTCCTCAATGTGTGTCCTATCCATCGCCAGCGTCTTCTTCTCATCTCTCGTTTTACTGGCACTTGTCTGGTCATTGTCAATTTCAATCCTTTTATTCTACGCATGCATCCATTTAGCGATTAGATTGTATTGAACACTAAAATGCCTACAAGTATACCATCAAGATGGCAAAGACATGAGATCTACACCGTTGTACAGCCCCGTCGCTTAAACCACGACAGTAAAATTCTTGAAAGTAGATGAGAAAGCTGAAACTGATGACTGAAAGTGAACAAGGAAGTGATATATTATACCTCGTAACAATGAATTTAGATGAGAAAATAATATCCTTTCATTGATTTTTACGTCCTGTTACGACTTGCTTTATAAGTTACAACTGTTACGACTTGCTTTATAAGTTACAACTGTTACTATTCGTGGCTCCCTTCTCGCACCCCCGATTAATACATATAAGAGAACACATGGAGAAATGGAAGGGATAAAGAAAGCATTTCAGACTCGAGAGATGGGGTGGCCAGTTCTCTTGTTGCCGCCTTTGCCTTCCCTAACTCAAGAGCAGAGTCACGCACTCATTTACATCTGGATAGATTGGAGCATGACGCCACCGTGTTTCGAACCTAAGACACAAACAGCCGTGTGGTGCATTTGCCGCAAGAGACCAGAGCTCGTAACCATTTTGCCAATCTGACACCCTTGATAGATGTAGGTACCGGTATAGGTTTCTAGACCAGTCCAGCAGTTTAGCTGAAAGGACTACAGAAGAGGTAGTTCGTGGTTCACATAGATATTCCAGCACTGCACGACGAATGGAATAGGGGTAACATTTAAGTTTACAATTTTCACCTAGGAATGCTGGTATCCCAGTTATGTAAGGTCGGATCAACTAATATTAGATCATGGGAGAGGAATAACTACTTAAGGGGAACAATATTAAGATGGTTAAATTCACTTCTGTATTGTATCTCGCTGTGTGGACGGTTAGAAATAATGGATCGAATAGAGGTTTATAATTTAAATGACGATAGTGATAATATTAATAAATTTAACTCAGCGACAAATATGCACCACTTAGGTCCTAGCTAATTAAAACCATCAAACTTAGGTTTACATAGTGCGATGTAGATACATAAACACGTTCTCACGAACAAGCCAATAGTACTATTCCAGTGACAGTGATTGACTGACATGCTGTACTAGCATGACTCTGTAATCCGCAGTGGTTCTCAGAATTGCACGAGAATGTCTCAATTTATTTTATGACGATAATAATTATGAAAGAATGGAATTTGAGACATCTGCACATAACGTTAGTACGTGGGAACGTTATCTTATATGCGATTTAAGACTAAGTCGGTATGCAAAATTAGATCAAATATGACACCTGTCAACAAATCACGCTGAACGTGAGAACTGAGAGTCCCAAGTAAGAATATAAATACCAGTGCTCACGTTGGACATAGGCAGACAGACAGAGCTCACATTGGAGATAGACAGACAGAGCTCACATTGGAGATAGGCAGACAGAGCTCACATTGGAGATAGACAGACAGAGCTCACATTGGAGATAGGCAGACAGACAGAGTTCACATTGGAGATAGACAGACAGAGAGAGCTCACGTTGAAGATAGACAGACAGACTGAACTCACGTTGGACATAGGCAGACAGACTGAGCTCACGTTGGAGATAGACAGACAGACTGAACTCACGTTGGACATAGGTAGACAGACAGAGCTCACATTGGAGATAGGCAGACAGACAGAGCTCACGTTGGACATAGGCAGACAGACAGAGCTCACGTTGGAGATAGGCAGACAGACAGAGCTCACGTTGGAGATAGGCAGACAGACTGAGCTCACATTGGAGATAGACAGACAGACAGAGCTCACGTTGGACATAGGCAGACAGACTGAACTCACGTTGGACATAGGCAGACAGACAGAGCTCACATTGGAGATAGACAGACAGACAGTCAGAGCTCACGTTGGAGATAGGACCGCAAATGCAGGATATCAAACTAGCGGTTATCAAACTATAGATTAAGGAGAAAATAATACACATTGAACTTCACTCTGCGTCATCGAATTTAGTGAAGACATAAAATAAGTGGAGGAATGGGGAAATACAATAATAAGATATGAAACGCGTTAATAATATAGAGTATTGTTTTTACCGGGCAACTTTCAGATAATAATTAAGTGATTTAGAAGGAAGAATTCGATGACAGAAATGAAGTCGTAGATTGTAGATGTGTTATTAAGAAATGACGAGAATCTCAAGTAGTTATTACGATTTTTTAGAAGAGAACACACATGTTTGTAACATATAAGATAGTGATTTGTTTAGGAGTTAATATTTGAACTTGAAGACATAACGGACGCAAGAATACAATGACTTGATGCCATGACAAACATACTTATTAGTATACTCTCGTCTCTATGACGACAGCAATAAGCATTTCCTTGTTTTTAGTTACTGAAATGATTGTTCAAAAATAGTGATCTTCTAAGTAAAGATAATAATAAAAAAATAAACATAAAAACTATTTTGTTTGAAATAGATTACGTACCTTGTCTGTGACGCTGAAAAACAGTTGTTCAGCTTTGTTGTTGTCACGTATGTTAGTGAAATAGCTTTTGCAAGAAACGTGACTATTGTCGGGATATTCAGCAAAGAGCCTGGACTTTGAGGTACTTCCATCACTTCAGACAAACAGATGGTCATAAACAACTAAGGTGTAAAACCTGTTACCATCTGGACATTAAATGCTTTACGAATCACGAGACCAGACTTTATTATTATCAATTTGTGCCACAACACAGCGAGGAATAAGGCACTGTATCCATATAAGCAATAACATTTTAATAACATTTACAGTGTACATTCTCGAGTAATATGAGCAATGTTCACGGTCACCGCTACATCTAAAACGGAAGTGGGAATTCACTTAAATTTGTTAGCTGTTGTTGTCATTGTCCGTACTTCAGTCCGAACATTATTCAACTTTTCTCCCTTGTTCCACAAGAATGTTCATGCCATTTTGTTTTATTACATTTTATGGTCCAGTGTATTGTTTGTGTTGTCTTATGAATCTGCTGGTCCGAAACAGACAGCCATGCATAGTCGATGGGGAATTTTTAATCGATAACATGGCGATTACAGTTGTTAGCCGAAACAATTTAAGACTACTTTAGTTATAATACTTCCAGGTGTATACCACTTTCATTATTGTTAACATTCAACATTTCGTAAAATCTAAGCAGTGCTCTGTTTGTCTGTTTGTTTGTTTGCTTCTTTTGGGAGTGGGGAGAGAGAAATAACTGAAATAAATTATTTTCGTACCCTCATATACTGCTGTTGGTCTTTCATCATCATCATTATCATCATCATTATCATCATCATTATCATCATCATTATCATCATCATACTCTATCATCATCATTATTTTTGTTTTGGTTCCCTATATACAGCTCAACGTGACCCCTACAGCTGACCTTTATGTAGAACGTCTGTGGCACATCCACTCATATACTCTTACAGCGGTGCTTATTGTTGCAATTTGTTTTACGTGATGATGATGATGCTAGTCCCCACCCCCCCCCCCTCCCTCCATGCACTTACCTCATTTTAGTCGCTTTTTAGAACGGTCGAGGGGTGAGTAGTCATGTTCTGTCTTTGTCTCCACCATCGGAACTACACGAGGTGACGTGTGTCCATAATTCAACACGAGGCGACGTGTGTCCATAATTCAACACGAGGCGATGTCTGTCCATAATTCAACACGAGGCGACGTGTGTCCACAATTCAACACGAGGCGACGTGTGTCCATAATTCAACACGAGGCGACGTGTGTCCATAATTCAACACGAGGCGATGTCGGTCCATAATTCAACACGAGGCGATGTCTGTCCATAATTCAACACGAGGCGACGTGTGTCGATAATTCAACACGAGGCGACGTGTGTCCATAATTCAACACGAGGCGACGTGTGTCCATAATTCAACACGAGGCGATGTCTGTCCATAATTCAACACGTAGCGATGTCTGTCCATAATTCAACACGTAGCGATGTCTGTCCATAATTCAACACGAGGCGATGTCTGTCCATAATTCAGTCGAAACACCGACCACAAATCCTTATTTCATTGGTCCCGCAAACAAAATCAAACATATGAGATGACATATAACAGCTTCCCCGCGAGTGGCACCTGACTTGAGTTGACACCCTCATAACCAAGCTGATTGTTCTGCAACCACTTTCAGGCTGATTGTTCTGCAACCACTTTCAGTTTAACACTTTAATTTTTTTCTTTCTCCACACTCATGCGGAAGTTTATGTGGTCTCTAATATTTCACACCTCTACGGCGGAAGTCAGAGCATGCCAACCTCGCAAGCAAAGAAATGCCGTTTCTCACGAGGCACTACAGGAGAAGATCATTAAGATCACTCAGATGTCTGGAGGTGAGGCCTCGCTCAGGGCCCTACCCGACGATAAAGTGAAGCAATAACAGGCAAGAGAAGTATAACTAGAGTTACAATACATGAAAAAGGAGTTATAATAGCTCTAAATAACACGGAGAAGACAAACCAACTGATGATCGAACTAGAGTCAGGACACAAAGAAGTCCAGCTGCCCCACCAGATTAAAGTTACTGTGGAGATCTACAAGAAAACCAAAAAGATAGTTGTAAGAGGGGTCGACAACAATTGGTCTACACAAGAAGTCCACAGCCGCCTGCAAACAGAAAACAAGAATGTCAAAATAACACAGGTCGAAAGACTGAAGACATGGGACAAGAAGGACACAAATCTAGTTATCCTAACTATTGAAGGGACTTCAAGACCAAGTCAACTAAACCTAGACGATAGATGTCGAAAAACAGAAGAGTACATCCCTCCTGTTATGCAGTGCTCAAACTGCCAGCAATTTACGCACACCAAGAAAACCTGCAAGAGAGAGACAGTTTGTCGGTACTGTGCGGGAAGTCACTCTTACAATGAATGTCCTCACGCGAAAAAGGATAACAACTTTAAAGAACGCAACTCCAACAGAGCCTGCGCAAACTGTCTCGGGAACCACGGGGCAAGATAAAACTTACCACAGAGGTGCGAGACATAAAACAAAACGTCGAGAAGAACAGGCAGCACAACGAAGACACAGATACCATAAGAGACGAAACAATAGGAGCCTTACAGAGCGCCCAGGCAATGTTACAGGACATGAAATCCATTCAACACCAAATAGAAGTCGACATCGCTAAACTCGCAGAGCTAAAGGAAGAGAACGAAGAAGTCCTCAAAAGAATTGAAACAGAGAGAAGGATCATCGAAGATATCATAGCAAAAAAGCAATCAAGGAAGAGAAAGAAACTAAACACAAAATAATTACCGAAACCCTAGAGGAACTCCTACCAAATGTAATAGAGACAGTCATAAACAACATACAGCCAAAAAAGATAACAACGAGAAGGGACCAAACAGGCAGCTAGCGGTCCTTTTCAGGACCAGTCCTTTTCAGAACTAGGAACGTGCTACCATCGAAGAAGTTAACACCCTATATACCCCAAATATAACCGTTTTGGTTGAATAGGGTATAACGGCAAAATAATAGACGGAAAGGAAAAAACACCTCTACGGTAGTATCTGCTTCAGGACTACCTGGGTTTTTTTTTTCCTGATTTGTTCCACCGAGCTCTGCAAAAATAAACCACTTGCCAACTTCTGAAAATTGTCTGCTCACCGTGCATTTTGTCTGTATTGTGGTCAACCGTTATCGTCGGCCTTGGAGAGTACTGTTAACGGTTGGTTCAAATTACAAAAACAGGTACTAAGTCTTACTAGGGCAAAAGACAAAGAAAAATCTGGGGGTCGAAGTGGCTTACAGGTATGGCGTCCAAATCTAGTTTTAAAGGTTTGCTCCCAGCACCGGGAATATAACTGATGGACATTTTTTTCACAACCAGTGGTTCCGAATGACGTCATACTCCTCTCCGATCTCCTGGGTAAAGAGATCGAATGCGTAGCCTTCTCAGATCTTCCATTTCCCGTATGCAAATTGCGCACGTTAAAAATCCCTCGCAGTTGGAAATCGTAAAGCGTAGGCCATACGGCCGCTGCTCCGGCAAAATGTACAAATTAGGAAATCTACCCAACACAAAAATATTTGTAGAGTGTGTTATTCATTTATTCATATATATATTCGGCTACCACGACAAGCATGGGAAACAAAGAGCCAAGGATCCAGACCCCCAGGACGACCCAGAGTCCGCTGGGAGGACAACATTAGACAATCTTTGAAAGACCGAGGACTAGAATGGAACCAGCCCAGGAGGAAGACAGCCGATATGATAGTCTGGCGCTCTCTCTTCCAAACCTCTACACCTCACGGTAGAAGGGGAACGATTAAGTAAGTAAGTTATTCATTTATACACACATTGGGATCCTCACCGGTGCTACGTAGTTCGTGCACTGTGCTGAGATCCTCCTTGCGCGATCTAAGGGAGGAGATCTGAGCACTGATGGAGTTGTCCGTGTGCAATGAAGAAGGTCCTTAAAAACCAAATAAACCTAACAAAGAAAACTGCCTACGTTACGGGCACACGACCGTCATCCAGGGACAGACAAACAAAGACAGAAAGGAGAGAAAGTGAGAAACTTAAAACATAAATGAGAATAAAACAACCTGTCAATCTGCCAGAATCATGCAGTGAATGTAAACATCGTATTAAACAAAACATGTCATCTAGGGATAATGTTAAACCATTGTCGTAAATTTATTTTGAGAGAAAAGAGTCGTAGAAATAGTGGTCCGGTTTAGAGTGGAAAATGATAATGGAAAGCTCAGTGATAGAAAATGTAGAGATTTAATAGTTACTTCACAGCGTGCTGGAGGAGAGTAAAGACAGACTTTTACGACAAATCGTGTCTCTCAATCTTCTCTTTCACTCTCCTGGTCAAACAATTATTTGCCAGTTTTCCAGACTCGCATCTGCGCGCACACCGATTCGGTGTTTTCAAACACACACACGACGTTGATACAAACTATATTAAACGAATAGGGGAAATGTTGGGCTTTGGGTATATCCACCACACAGAACTAAATGAGTCCCGGTGGAATGAGTTCTGGCAAACGAAAAGTTACAACAAATGTTCAGGGGTTCTAATGTTATGAAAAGCTAAAGGTCCCTTTAAATCATCCATCATATCAGGGAAAATTCACTAGTCAAACTAGACGTACGTCACAATCGTCCCCACTTTTAGACATGAAACCATTTTTCATGTTTCATTTTTTGACAATGGAGGTGACCTGATTGGTGATTTTAGGATGAGTGGTATCTTCAGTTTGCTCTTCTTCCTCTGTAGACCAGTTTCTACTCATGAAAATCACTAGTCAAACTAGACGTCAATAGCGTCACAATCGTACGACCCACACTTTTAGACATGAAAACCCCCGACATTCTGTCTTGCCGGAATATATTCCACTTTGAAAGAATAAACGCTTAAAAGAAGCGCCCAACGCATGATCCTTGCGTTAAATTCTTTATTGGCACCAAGAAATGCTAACGGAGCGTGGTCTGTTTGCACCGTGAAAGATGTACCATAAAGAAACTCATGATGGCGTCTGATACCGTCAATCAGAGCAAGACATTCCCTTTCAACTACGCTGTAGTTCCGTTCCGCTTTATTTAATTTCCGACTGCCATAGGCAACTGGAAATAGCATGTTCAGGTCACTGTCATCGGCTTGAAGCAGTGTTGACCCGATGCCCTGACCTGACGCGTCGACTCTCAGTACAAAAGGTTTCTTGAGGTCAGGCAACCTCAAAATGGGGTATGCAGACAACTGTCCTTTCAAAGTGCTATACGCGTGTTCGCACTTTTGATCCCATATGACCTTATCAGGACAACCTTTCTTTTTGAGGTCAGTCAGAGGTGCCGTCAGTCCGTTGAAGTTCTGGATGTACTTCTGATAGTATGCACATAGCGATATGAAGGAACGTACGTCTTTCTTCGTTCGAGGTCTTTTTGCTGCCACTATTTTCTCCACGTTCTTCTTAATAGGCCAACTGCATCCGTGAGAAATAGTGTGCCCCAGGAAGTCTAACTGTTCAAACCCGATGAGACATTTGCTAGGTCTGGCTGTGAGACCCGTTTCCTGTAGTCTCCTGAGGAGCATAGCAACCGTAGCAATATGTTCTTCATAGGTTTCCGATGCAATTAAGATGTCATCCATGAAATTATGGATATGGGGACTTTGCAAAGGTTCTAGAAGCTTCCTCATCATCCTGGTGAACACTCCTGGTGCGTTATGCAAACCGAACGGCATCACGTTAAATGTGTAATGTCCTTCACTAGTGCTGAAAGCTAACAAAGGTTTAATTTCCTCCTTGACTGGTATTTGATAATAACCTTTACTGAGGTCAATCTTGGAGAAGATCTTAGCTTTGCTGAGCTTGGTGAACAACTCAGAAACAGTTTGGAGAGGTTCGGGCTGGAATTCCGTTACAGCGTTTAGCAACCTGTAATCAATGCACAGCCGAACTTCCTTATTGGGCTTCTGCAACAGCACTACGCTCGAGCTGTAAGGAGATGTAGACTCACTGATAATTCCTGCCTGACGCAGCTTGTCTATTTCTCCGCGAAGTGCATCAGCTTTAGCGTACGGGATGGGGTAAACTCTGGTTTGAACAGGGGTCTCGTTTGTTAATTTCATATCAAATTCAATGAGATTTGTTCGACCAGGTACATCCGTTAAAACTGCACTGTACTGTTTTAGTAGAGCCCTAGTTTCTGTTTGTTGTTCTGGTGAGAGATTGTCGCCGAACTTGACATCTTTAAAGGATTCTGTGGGTTGCAATGGATACTCCATGCAACCATCATCATCTTCCTCGTCTTCCGTTGCTATGGCGACAGCCAGGAGATGCTCGGAGGATGGCACCGGTCTTTCCAAATATTTCTTTAGCAGATTTATGTGGAAGACCTTCTCCTTTCCTTTGATGGAGATCTTGTAGTTGGTACGTGAGATCTTTTTAAGGACGGTAAACGGTCCTTGCCATCCGATGCGAAGTTTATTGCTTCCGGTTGGAAGTAGCAATAGGACTTTCTCCCCTGGTTGTAGTTCTCTCTCTTTTGCAGCTTTGTTGTATCTTTTAGTAATTTTAGCGCGGGCTTTCTTAAGGTTGGTAGTAGCTAGATCCCATCCTAGCTTTAGCCTTTCCTTAAGCTCAGATACATACTTGCTTGCAGAGACGACTGTCTCGTCAGCCTTCTGGTCTGTCAGGGACCGAAGTAAGGCTTCTAGTGGCCCCTTAATAGGTCTGCCAAATAAAAGTGTAGCTGGCGCAAAACCCGTAGACGCTTGGGGTACCTCTCGGTAGGCGAATAAGGCAGCCGATATATATTGGTCCCAGTCTTCCGGTTTCTCCTGACCCAGCTTACGTAACATCATGGTGAGGGTACCGTTAAAACGTTCCACGAGCCCATTTCCGGCCGGATGGTAGGGACTTGTGTGGATATGTTTGGCCCTCAAGATCTTAAAGATCTCCTCCATTAACAGGCTACGGAATTGGGATCCATTGTCCGTCAAAACTTGTTGAGGGAATCCCAACCGTGTAAAAATTTGCACAAGGGCTTCTGCGACATGCTTGGAATTAGTGCATGGTAGCGGTACGGCTTCGGCCCACATAGTGCAAGTGTCAACTAAGGTCAGGATGAACCTGTTCCTTCTTTTGGTCTTTTCCAGAGGACCAATAATGTCGACAGCAACCCGTTCAAATGGAGTCCCTACTATTGGCATTTGCCCCATAGGTACTGGGGGTGTCAAGTGCTTGGGTGCTACCCGTTGGCACTGGGCGCAGGATTTCACGTACCTGACAATGTCAGAGTTCATTCCTGGCCACCAATAGTGGTTTTTTATTCGCTGAATAGTGGCGTTTTGTCCCATGTGTCCGCTAAAGGGAAGAGAGTGCCCCATTTCTAAGATCTGGTTTCTGTACTGCGTCGGTACTAGGAGCTGGTTATTCCCCGTGTCCGGGTTGCCCGTTCTACGATACAATACACCATCCTTAGAAAAGATGTCTCCGTTGTGTCTGGGGTCCTTAGCCATGGGCAGTTTTTTAAAGCAGGGCGCCAGAGTAGGGTCCTTTTGTTGCGCCTCCTTCAGTTCATTCGGCAACAAGTTTGGCGCAGGCTCCCTCTCCTTCTTGGCTTGCCCTCTTGTGGTTACCGCTGCCACAATCGGCTCCTTAGGTCTCCCAATGAACACATATCTACATCCCAGGATAACTGGGTAGATCGGATCATCCATTATGGCCGCTTTAATAACTCCTCTGACAAAGTCAGAGTGTATTTCTACCAGTGCGATAGGAAGCGTCCTGGGTGCATCACTCCTGAAAACTCCACTAAGTTTGACGGTTTCCTCTGTCTCCTGACCGGGTTTGACTAGGGTCCTAGCGACAATACAATCAAAACTTAATCCAGTGTCAAAAAGACAAGTAGTAGAGGTACCGTTCAAAATTACAGTTCCTCGAGTTGAGGGTCGGTCCCCCTCAGGTTGAGAATCACTGACATTGACTCTACCTTTCGAGGCTGTATGCAAACATCCAATGCGGTTTGCACCGGTTTGTTTGCCCTGATCAGACGTTCCTGGTGTAGGGGTCTTCCCTTTTCCTTGACCTTGGTGGCCGCGCTGCCACGTAGGCTTGTTGGGTTGATCAGAATTTGTGTTGGGGGGGTATCGGGTTTTGTAGAATTTCGATTTTTCCTGGGGGGGTTTCTGGGTATTGTTATCTCGTTGGTTATAATGTTGAGAGGAAGTGGAAGAATAGGATGCCTGCTCTAGATTCTGTTTTCGAGATGGCTCATCGGTGGGTTTACGTTTAGTGCTGGGAAGTTCGGCCATTGCATTGCTATAGCGTTCGGCTTTATTGAGTATGTCTTCAAGCCTGACTGCCCCCTGTTCCGCCAAAAATCTACGTGTTTCATTCGACAAAGTGGATTTTATCTGCTCCACGAGAACAAGTTCGAGGAGTCCCTCATATGAAAGAGGTAGGTCAGATAATTCAATGCACTTTGTCAGATAACCGTAGAGACGTGAAGAGAACTGGGGAAATGTTTCCGTGCTCTCTTTTCGGCTGTTTCTGAACAACTGCAGAAACTTTCGGGCAGTCATCTCAAACTGCTGTAGTAAGGCCTTTTTCAACATGTCGTAATCATGTTGATTCGGTCCCAGCTTTGTGTACACGTCATAAGCATTGCCTTTCAGTGACGTTGAAAGTTTGAGCGCCCAGCGGGTACTCTCTAACCCATAAAGATTCGCGAGTCTCTCGAATTTTTCTAGGTAGCTGTCAATTTTTTCGTTAGGGCTAGGAAAAGATTCTAAAGAAAACGACATAGCAGTTAATTGGGCAGATTGAGTACTGGAGAGGTCCATTGATTGAGACTGGGGCGAAGACGGCTCTCCGTTAGTCGAAGTAGAGGCGCCCCGACTCTCTAGAGCCTTAAGCGCCAGTTGATGCTGTCTTTCCTTGTCTCTCTCTCTCTCTCTGCGAGTTTCCATCTCTGCTTCAATTTTCTTCTGTTCCAAAAGACGTTCTTCCGCTTCTTTCTTATCTGCCCTCTCCTGGGCTTCTCTCCTCTCTGTTCTTTCTTTCTCTTCCTTCCTCTCAGCTTCGGCTCTCTGTTGCTTCGCCTTCCTCTCAGCTTCGGCTCTCTGTTGCTCCGCGTCATATATTTCCAATTCCTGGTTAATAAACGCGTTTGCAGCTTCTGCATCTAATCCTGCCTCTTTCGCTTCCAGCCTCAAGATGGACCTCATCTTTATCCTCTCTGCCATTGTTAAAGAATAAGATGAAGTATGCCTAGAGAACTAGTAAGAAGCAACGCGAAAGGGAGGAACTCTGAACCGCTACGAGAAAAAAAACACAAGTATAAATTTACCTGTGTTGCCTCCTACCTGTACTGTGCAAACTTATCGCTGCTATTATCTGGCAATTAAGGCTCTAAACGCAAGCGACTATGCCACTAAATGGTAAGTTACACTGGAAAAGAATCTACTTTTACTAACAGTAGAGAAAAATTTATATTAAAACAATGTAAAAGGAAAAAAAAAAAAATTCCCCTAAATTTTAAATCTCTGACAACAAACTCCGTCCCTAAAGTCAATTATTGAGATGAGACGTTGTTAACTTAATTTTTAAAAATCAGAACAATCCGTCTTTAGCTAAGCTCAACTCTTCTTAACTTCAAAAACCTTAGTGACTAAAACAATCACGCAATCCCAGCAACTTTTATAAAGAAAGAAATATAATTATCTCCGCCAGAGGATAATTAAAATAGCAAATATATTTGTTTATCTGTACTTTCTACTGCTGTGGAGAGAAAACAACCTGTAAATATGCTGTGTGGACAACCCAAATACTTAAAGAACGTTTGTCTAGGGGTGTAATTATTTATTTATTTCCCTAATTCACAAAGACAAATCATTCACACTCTACCTAGTTAGACCCAAACTAAATCAGACTCAAAATATCTTTAACCCGGCTATGCGATTGCCTCAAATGTAGCTCAAGATCCCAGAACCAGCCCACAAATATGTGTGCATCAAATGTATGGTAAAATTATCCCAGACGAGCCAGCCAAATATTGTCGTAAATTTATTTTGAGAGAAAAGAGTCGTAGAAATAGTGGTCCGGTTTAGAGTGGAAAATGATGATGGAAAGCTCAGTGATAGAAAATGTAGAGATTTAATAGTTACTTCACAGCGTGCTGGAGGAGAGTAAAGACAGACTTATTTACGACAAATCGTGTCTCTCAATCTTCTCTTTCACTCTCCTGGTCAAACAATTATTTGCCAGTTTTCCAGACTCGCATCTGCGCGCACACCGATTCGGTGTTTTCAAACACACACACGACGTTGATACAAACTATATTAAACGAATAGGGGAAATGTTGGGCTTTGGGTATATCCACCACACAGAACTAAATGAGTCCCGGTGGAATGAGTTCTGGCAAACGAAAAGTTACAACAAATGTTCAGGGGTTCTAATGTTATGAAAAGCTAAAGGTCCCTTTAAATCATCCATCATATCAGGGAAAATTCACTAGTCAAACTAGACGTACGTCACAACCATTTAACATTGCGTGCGTTGAAATTATCTGTACAATCCAAGATGGCTTCATAGCCTACATTGGTCCTGGAAGCCTCAAGTTTCTAACAAAAATTATTTAGTCGACGTTGATGCATGTTCTGGTTTGATCAATAGTTGATATTTCATAAATTTCTCTAAAGCATTATGGCTCCATTTTATTTAACATTCAAATACGGTGTTTAATTGTCTGCATCATCATGTCCTTTTTCGCTCATTATGGAGCACGGAGGCGCCACTGCAGATGGTCTTCTTGAGGAAGACTACGCCAAAGCACATGATTTTGCAGCAGTAGTATCTGTAACAGCCCAATGGGCTGATCACCCGTTGGCTTGTCACACCGATTACGGAAACAACGGCAGATGGATCTATTTGTTGTTGCCCTAAAGACGCCGCTAGGCGTGATGGGAAACTACAACGGAGAAAATCAATCTGCTGTTGCCCTTAAGACGCCACAAGGCGTGATGGCCTCTGACTGCTTGGTCGGTCTTTGGCTAAGGACGGAAGAAGAAGAAGAGTATCTGTAACATTTTATAATACACGATGAGATTGTCAGACCGCCCTATGTACAACCAAGCATTAAATTATTTTTTACAGACTACCTGGGATAGGAGTAATCCTTTAACATGTGTACGATAAATACGCAGGGCCACTTCAACGAGTGTACGATAATTACACGGGGACACTTTAACATGTGTACGATAATTACACAAGGCTACTTTAACGTGTGTACGATAATTACACGAGGACACTTTAACGTGTGTACGATAATTACACGAGGACACTTTAACGTGTGTACGATAATAACACGGGCCACTTTAACGTGTGTACGATAATTACACAGGGACACTTTAACATGTGTACAATAATTACACGGGGACACTGTAACGTGTGTACGATAATTTCAAGGGAACTTTTTAATGTGTGTACGATAATTACACGGGGACACTTTAACATGTGTACGATAATTACACGCGGATACTTCAACATGTGTACTATAATTACACAGGGCCACTTTAACGTGTGTACGATAATTACACGGGGACACTTTTAACATGGGTACAATAATTACACGGGGACACTTTAAAATGTGTACGATAATTACACGGGGACACTTTAACGTGTACGATAATTACACGGGACACTTTAACATGTGTACGATAATTACACGGGGACACTTTAACGTGTGTACGATAATTACACGGGGACACTTTAACATGTGTACGACTACCAGATGAGCAATGAACCGTACATTTCAAGTGTCCATATAAAAAAAAGGTAAAGGATCCCGTTACACGCCCATTGAGGCATATTGGGAATATGGTGTTAGGCCCATATTTTCTTGACCATCGGCACACTAGGGGTGATGTGGTCAGCATCACGCCGGCCGCCTTAACCTTCCCAGAAGTTGCTCTGGTACCCAATTGGGGCTGGGTCGACCCAGGAGCCGTTTGTGGCCTAAAAAAATCCCACCTCATCTGGGGATCGAACCATAGACCACTGAGCAAGGAAGACAGTGCACTAACCACTATGCTACAGCGACTCCACGTCCATATATTCAGATCTACTTAATAAAGGCAAGTGATACAAAATAACAAATGGTACCGTGCTGCATTAAAAAATGAATGAAGACATAAAATACATAAAGAAACAAGATTGGTAACATCTTTTGAAAGGATCGTGTAGAAATCAACAATAAAAAAAAACGGCAGCTAAAGACAAACAGTACAGGAAAAATCACAAGAACCAACACAAATAATATACATATCCAAGACACAATCACCATCATCATTGTCGTAAATTTATTTTGAGAGAAAAGAGTCGTAGAAATAGTGGTCCGGTTTAGAGTGGAAAATGATGATGGAAAGCTCAGTGATAGAAAATGTAGAGATTTAATAGTTACTTCACAGCGTGCTGGAGGAGAGTAAAGACAGACTTATTTACGACAAATCGTGTCTCTCAATCTTCTCTTTCACTCTCCTGGTCAAACAATTATTTGCCAGTTTTCCAGACTCGCATCTGCGCGCTCACCGATTTGGTGTTTTCAAACACACACACGACGTTGATACAAACTATATTAAACGAATAGGGGAAAAGTTGGGCTTTGGGTATATCCAACACACAGAACTAAATGAGTTTATGAGATTTTATTCACTTTAAACATCAATCACTAAAAATATCAGATATTACATAAATTATCATAAGTACACAAATGCAAATAACAAATTTGGGAGGGGGTGAAGAAGATTGGTATCGACTAAGCCCTTCCCGCTCATTAGACAAAGACAAACCCAGTCCAGAGATAGATAATATCAGGAACACGGGTACGTTAACCTAACAGTAAAGTTAATTACTCTGAAAGAGGTGTTACCAAGTTAGGTATAAGTGATAGAAAAAAAAAACCTGTTCTTCCCAGCTGTTCTTCCCTTTACTAAGCAAATGGAAAGGAGGTGGTTTTAAACAGAGTTAACAAATTATCAACTATCCCACTTAAAGGAACAATGTAGGGTATACAGAAAAGATATATGTTACCAGGTAAGCAAGTTAACAAAATGGTCACACAAAAGAATTAATTTCCTGTCATTCATACACGCGCTAGCAAAGGCCTTCACTCATCTTGCTCTCACTTACCGATTGTGAAAAAATCTTGCACTCCATAGAATAACACAACAGCAGTTACACCTCAACTAAATGTATGAGTGTTTGTTCAAGTTCTAGCCCCAGATTATCGGGTAGGCGGTCAGCACATAAAAGGATCCCGTAATCGCTGGAAAATGAATCTGTAGTTGTGTCTCTTTTCTTAATAACAGTTTCTATGGGAGGGCACGGTCTCTGATACCGGGGTGAGGATGGTGTGGTCTATTTGACTATGCCGCGGATAATAAAATTCTTACGCGTGCTGGTACACTTTATCCGTGAGGTATGGTTTAAGTCCAGTGAGAAAACTAGTCACATCACTGTTCAGGAAATTATGAATCACAGGTTACGATCACTCTGTATGAAAGAAAAAAAGACATGTAATATACCGAAAACAAATAACCTTCTAAAGCGCGATGAATTTCCCGTTAAGCCTATAATACACTCGAGTATTTAATTATGTATTTAATAAACACTGCGCGAATTCTAGTGGTTAAAAACCCACATCTATAAAACTAGGACTAACTGAATTTATTAATTATAAATTCCTTCGCGACTTTAAAAGTTAATTTAAGCATCTATTATCTTTTGAAATAATATAATAGATAGATCATTATATTTAAAACTGGAACTCTTGAGATGGTTTAATTAAATAGATTTAAATTAACACAAAATCCCTTTAAATAGAATGACTGAGCTAGACCACTGATCACTTTACACAATATATATTACCGCTTTGCACAGAATTAGAAATCACTGCAAATATATATATAAAATCCAGGGGAAAATCTATAACAAGATTTCAATAAAGCTAGTGCTTCTGTAAAGGTCTGGCCAGCGAGTGATAACGTGTCTAGTTCTTCATGGTCTATTTAGCTAAAATGGAATGTAAGTTGAGTGGGACATGATAAACTTGACAACTTATTTGATCTCACGAACTTTTGGGGATCTGACCGCCAAATCAAGAGAAGAAGCCGCCCCCTGGTCTTCGTATCCGCTCGCTGCTGCCCGTTTCGCTTTCCCCCGTTCGCTCGGTTCCTCGATTGACACCGAGACGCGAAATTAGCGGCAAGCAACTGCGTCTCGTATCAGGGAAAACTACTGTCTTTGATAGCGCCGATAGTCTCCCCTAAGATCCCTCGGTCTGTCTCTTTGATCTCGTCGCTGTATCCTACATGAGTCCCGGTGGAATGCGTTCTGGCAAACGAAAAGTTACAACAAATGTTCAGGGGTTCTAATGTTATGAAAAGCTAAAGGTCCCTTTAAATCATCCATCATATCAGGGAAAATTCACTAGTCAAACTAGACGTACGTCACAATCATCATCTCGTCTTTTACTCCTTTATAGGGTTTGGCGCTATCCTCACTGACGACACCATTTAGGAAGACTATACTAAAGCTCACTAACGACACCTTTTAGGAAGACTATACTAAAGCACAGGCTCTTCAGTTGTGGTTTTTGTAGCAGTTGGTTTTTACATGACGTAGTTGCCAGCATCACAAATGCGGTAACATATCTTTTGTTTGAATTTTGCACCGCTGTGTAGATGAAAATAGCAGGAAGTCGATCGCCCGGCAGAGATAAAAGCTACATGTAGGGTGCACATGTTCCAGTATCAAACACGGTTCTATGACACTTGAATGATTGTATGAAGGAAGATCTTCATAGAGCTCAGTGTTTGTAAAGTCCACCTGACACCTTGTCTGCCGTTGCATTAAGATATTCGAATTCTTGTCTCCAATGCTGTCTCAATGTGCTAGCCTTGTGACGAAATGGACGACCTCTTAGAGATCTTTGGTTCTCTCTGGCAGTATCGGTACATTTGTGGTACTGATTTTTATTATGTGCTGTCAATTATCGCACTTTTCTTTCTCTCTTTCTATCTTTCCTCGTTACGTTTCTGCTAAGTAGCAGATATTTGATTTTATCAAATCACCCGGTAGGTGATAAATAACACATTTGCAAGGAGCGGCTGATATGATACATCACATTTGCTTGCCGCTACCCAGATTTGTTGGTTATAGGCGCGGCAGATTAACACGTACATCGGCCAGCGCTTCGGCTTAATCACCGATAAGACATGAAGTTTACGTACTCACGCGACAGATAACGAGATTATTGTCTGTGTGACACATGTGGGCAGACAAGTGTGATATAATCGTTTCCGGTCACTTAGTTAAAAGTAATCATGGATTTATTACATTTTAGACAATATGAGTCTACAAATGTGTTTGTGAGAGTGTATGCAAGGCATCAGATGTCCATATGTGGTAATACGTGACCTTTGCAGGCACGTACCTTATTTCACGGCTTGAGCACTTGTAATGCTCCTAGCAAACCCAACGCCCTAATATCTGGCCTTTGGCTAGGATCATGTGTCTAGACGCAGGGACCAGTGCAGTGACATTCATGTGTCATTAGGTCTCTTGTGTGAGAACACAGAAGATCACTACAGTGACACAGTTTGTCATTGGGTCTTCTTGTGTTGGGACATGTGGTCTTGACCAGGGCCGGGTTTGGGCGGGTACTAATGCGACCTCATGCGAGGAAAAAATATGCGACCTCAAGCGAGGGGAAAAAAAAAAAAAAGTACCTTATTTCAAGTGGGACTATTTTGCAATTTCACACCCTATCTGCATGATTTGAAATGATTGGATCTTTCTGATTTGATTCATAACAACATTGAGGGAGAATATAGGCTGACCATTTCGCAGTTTTATTTCACTGTGAATTTCACGCTCGCCAAGACAACACCAGACCTCGCCAGAGTAAAGAATAGATTCATAATTCCTATTTATTAACCGGACCTTTTATTTGAGAACCAGATAAGACTTAAAAAAGCACAGGAAACCCCTACATTTTAATAAGGAATCCCGGGACTAGGAAACTGAAGAAACACGGAGTCAGAGGGGAATCAATTGTAAAATTAAAGACATCCCAGACATGTGTAAGAAGTCTAACCCAGTGCCTCAACTTATTCATCTGAGCAAAATGTCTGTAGCCACTGATTTGCGTAAGTAGTGCATTTTCATTCTCTTTTATTACTAACATGTGAACTAACACACACACACACACACACATATATATATATATATATATATATATATATATATATATATATATATATATATATATATATATATATATATATATATATATTACCATGTGAAGTTTAATATGTGAAACTCGCTACTGGATGTCAAAGTCATTTGAGGCTGGCAACCTCAGCGTATAGAATGGTGATTCATGAACCACCACTGCACAGCCTGGTGATTGCTTTATTCAAAGTTTCGTAAAGAGAACTAAAATCATAAAGTAGTTCCAGGTTCCCTATGGAGCAGGGAGGGAAAGATGAAAGAAATGATAATACTAAGCATAATAATTACATTTTAAAGCAGTGTAAATGTCCATATAAACATATTCACTTCAAAATTAATGTAAGTTTTCAAACTTTAAACCAGTGTAAATGTCTATGTGAAAATATTCATTTTAAATTAATAGAAGTTTCAAACTTTTCCATAAGTGTAAATATAAAGGAAACATAAATGAATTTATATTGTGAACACTTTTTTCAAACAGCGGAGTTGTAAATGTAAAAAAAAAACATATAATATATGTACGTTAAACCTTTTCATTTAAATGTAATGTAAAGCCAAAGACATTCAGTTTAAATGTATAGGAAGTTTTATCCCGAGGGATTACATTTAATTCTCATCGAGGGTAAATTCTGACATGGGATGGTAGAATAGAAGAGGGGGCACATAACTGTGTCGGAAAACGCCACATTCAGAAGCGCGTTTCGTTTCTATTTCTATTACCAGTTATTGGTGGTACCAGCAGAAAGTTATCTCTGGAACCAAGTGAAGGTAGAAGTGGACTGACGTTTTGCGAGACGCCATCATAAGAGGGTCTTATTGACAGACGTAGAACCAACTTTAGCCGTTACTCATTGACGTTCTGGGAACGTGCGTTGCCTGAACTTTGACCAGAGACGAGCGAGAGTAGAGTGAAAGGAACCGACCCAGCGGGAGAAGAAACTACCATTGGCAGCTAAGAGAAAATATCCGCTGCTAAAAGTGACCTCCTTTATTCAGTTAAATCCCATTCAAGTGATGAAATCCTTTTCATAACTATTCAAATTATTTCTTTTAAACTGTTAAACCTAAAGTGATTATTAAATTTTGTTATTTGTAATGTTACAAATTTAACTTCGATTTAATCCTTTTAAACGTACTACATGTTTGTCTCAGTCAAAGTTACTAAACACACTCTAAACAGAGCTATATATTATAATAATAATTACACTGATTAAATCAGGGGTGGGGGCTTTACGAGCTAGAATAACCATTGCTTAAATTCTTCATAAAAGTTGTCGGCAGATTACAGAATTAACGTGCTCAGTGACAGCCAGCATTTGTTTTCGCTTATTTGAATATCTTATGAAGACTCCCATGTGATAGAAGCTTTATTACTCTTCTATCGACATTTCTGCCAAGAGTAATCTTGTGTAAAGATAGACACCTTTGAAGCCCATATTAGATACTCTTGAGTTTTGGCCACTGTTGGACCACTACTGCAAAGCAGGGGAGACAATACCGTCACAAGCCTCTGTTATTATGTAACTAAGATATGGGAAGGCTTTCACGTGTTCCAATGTCTTCCTAACTATTCTAACGTGTAATGTCTGCTTTTCATCTGTTTAGCCAATTATCAGTTTTTGCATTTTTCAATCAACATTTAGTGTTTCCGTTGATTATTAACACCACTAGATGAAGCACACAATGCGCTCTTGAAAGTAAGATCAAATTAATATACATCCATCTTTAATTTTGGTTGGATCATGTACAAGAACACTCCAACACAAAGCTAATTGTTCGACCATTTTTTTAATTTTAATTTTCACTTCTTTGGTGGCGCGAGCATCCCGCGTACAAGCTCTCCTACAAGTAACAAGAAGCAGGTGTTTCCTTACAGCTCTGGTAACTAAGTAAATATTCGGCTTAAAGAGTAGGACAATCCTCGGAGGCAAAAGAGATGTGGTTCTACAGAAGATTGTTGAGAACAATTCATTTGTTGTCTGTATGTTGTCTAGGGTTTTTCTATTTGCAGATGTATTGCCACAAAATCTGGCCAGAACTTTTCTGGGTAATCGTTCTCATACACATTTATATTCATATTCCTCAACCCGCTGGAATAAACTGGTATTTTTTTAATATTAAAATACAGAATCCGAAACTTTGAAAGATTCTTTGAAGACTTCTGGTTTTAACGACTTTCATTTTTATTTACCACAAAACTATCATGAGCGACACACTGCTCTAACATAATTTGACATCTTGAAATTTAATATCGATTACTTCATTTCTTCCTCCTATTAATACTAATACGTTCGTGCTTTCCTAGCACATTTATAATTGTGTCCGTTTTCTTTATTCTTCATCAGTCATTCTTGACATATTATAATTTTCAACAATGTTCATATTATTGTAGTTTTGTGCCTTCGTGCACACTTTCTTTAGTCGGCAAATAAATATATTCTTCAAATGTTTATAGCTCTACATGCAGGTTTTACTAACCTTGACATGTCTCTCAATACATACTTCATTATACATATCCTGACGAAATGGGTTTGTCCCATATTGAATTATAATCTTGCATTATTTCTGAGTCAACATCTAGACTCTTAAACATATTTTATACGTAGAATTCTATACATCATGAGTGGACCACGCCACATAAGCCGACACGGTCCAATTCACACAAAACGTAACTATGGACTCCTCGTCGTGCTTCGCTAGCGTGCTTAGTCATAGTCAATGACTATAGTTTTTGTGTTTTGGTGAGACACATCATGGTGCATAGCGATCTCTCCAAATATACTTTTTCAAGATCGCTTCGCCCCATGATGCGCTCTCAACAAGTATACCCATGGACAGCTAAATAAAATAACGAGGATGTCCTGAAAGATGCCAATGCCCAAACAAAGCTCAATTCTCATATTAGAAGGAAGCTATCCATTTTCCCTGCACCTGTCATGGGAAGAGAAAAGCTGTAACACATAGTGACAACAAGAAAGTATGAAGACAAAAACACCAGAAATAGAGGCTGACAAACAGAGAAGATAACTGATATAGTGGCACGTAAATAAGCTACCAACAACACTGATAAACAGTAATTGGGACAGTAAATTGTGGAAACACGTGATCACCTATGCCACAAGACACGGTGCGGGAAGAAAATGTACATAATGTGATATTAACATAGTCAACAAATGCCAGCCTTGTAAAATTGCACCTCTAGGCAACTCTAACTTGTCTAAGCCCAGAAGAGGCCCTGAATGTTTGTTCATCCTAATAACGTCTATGTGGGATGGCCACGAATTTGTGATGACTTTGAGAAAGGATCAATGAGTGTCGGAGAGTGGTTTTCGTTTATATTAGTAGTGGTTCACGTTAGTTTTATACTCTTTTTTTTCTGAAGAGAATTTATCTGTAGTGGTTCAAACTAGGTTTATACCGACGTTTTTCTGAAAACGTTTTATCTGTAGTGGTTCACACAAATTGTTTACGGTTTTTTTTCTGCAGGTAATTTATCTGCAGTGGTTCAAATTAGTTTTATCCGTCCTTTTTTCGGAAAAATGTTATCTGTAATGGTTCACGCTAGTTTTATACATGTTTTTTTAGAAAGAGATTTTATTTATAGTGGCTCACTCTAGAATGACACGTCCTTATCTTTGTAAACGTATTAGATCTGTAGTGGTTCACATTAGTTTTCTACCGCATTTTTTATAAAAAGAATGTATCTGTAATGGTTCAGACTCGTTTTATACGCTTTGTTAAAAGGAGATTTCATCTGTTGTGTTTACAGTAGTTTTGTGTCCTTTTTTAATTTTGAAAGATTTTATCTGTAGTAGTTAACGTTTCATTTATGCTTACTTTCTTTGTTCTAAAGAGATTTTATCTGTAGTAGTTAACGTTACATTTATGCTTACTTTCTTCTTCTAAAGAGATTTTATCTGTAGTAGTTTACACTAGTTGTAAACCGCCCTTTTCTGAAGGGAATTTATCTGTAGTGTTGCACAGTAGCCTGATACTGCCTTTTTTTCTAAAGAGAGTTTATCTGTTATATTTCACGCTAGATTTAGACCATCCTTCTCTGAACAGAGTTTATCTGTAATAGTTCATTCTAGTTTTAGACTACGTTTGTTCTGAAGAGATTTTATCTGTTGTAGTTCAAGCTAGTTTTTTTGTTTTCGTCCTATTTTTCGTAAGATAGTTTATATTTAATCGTTCATGCTAGCTTTATGTTACCTTTTCTTCTGGAATGACTTTATCTCTTGAAGTTCGCGCTAGTTTTAGACCTTTTTTCTGAAGAGAGTTTATCTGTACTATTCAAGTCAATTTTGCACTACCTTTTTTAGTTAAGAAAATTTATCTATTGAGTTTCGAACTAGCTTTATACTCCCTATTGTCTGAACATAGTTTTTCTATTGCGGTGCATGCTAATGTTATATTACCTGTTTTTCTGAACAGAATTTATCTGTTGTAGTTCAAACTAGTTTTACACTACCTTACACTTATCTGTTGTGTGCCACACTATTTTACGCACCCTTGTGTTTTGAAGAGGGTGTATCTGTAACTATTCACGCCAGTGTTGCACTAGCCTTTTGTTGAAGATATTTTATCTGTTATAGTTCATGCTAGTTTCATGCGTCCTATTTTCCATTATTTTCCAGAAGAGAGGTTTTCTGTTATGGTGCACGCTAAATTTTTTATTGCCTTTTTCTGAAGAGATTTTATCAAGACGTCATGCCTAAAGCAGTTTTAAGGAATATAAAAAATATAGAAGTTAATATATTCTTTTAAATGGAAGAACAAAAGCATGAGTTCATGAAATATTGATGCCTTGATGGGTTGATGATTGGACGTGACACATACATTTATACCAGCTTACAAATAAGAGATGACAGCAAAAGCATTCCTGACACCCAGGCGGGATTCAGGTATCTCTGGTGGATAAGTCGACTTGACAAGGTCAATGAATGGTGACCTGGGAGGATAAGCATTAAAAGGATTTTGCTTTCATCGCTAGCGTTTAATTATAATTTTTGTTCTTTCTTTCATCGATGTTCTTATTATTACATTTGCCGTGTTTTGCTTTTTTTTTTTTTTTTGAAATCAGAGAGCTATGTTCTACGAAAAGATAAATTATCTCACTTTTCTTGTTTTTGCTTGAATTCGCTGTTTCTGTTTGTTTTACTCAAATAAAGTTTTGCTTGCCTGCATATCGGTTCTTTTGGTCTCGCTATTCTGTAACACTGTCCTTTTAGTTTTGGCGTTACTGTTTGATAGAGATTTAGTGCTTTATATTGACCTTTCAGTTATTTGGTTTTCGCTGGATCGCTTTGTTGGATTTGTGAGCACTATCAAAGTAAATGGCACAGGTTTGAAACAAGTTAATGGATTCAATTACCTAAACACGGTAACAACATCACATGGAAGAAGCATCTCAGAGTCTACGAGAGGAATAGCCCAGGCAAAAACAGCGTTCCGAGAAATAATCAGCATATTCTGTAGCAACTCTTTGTCCAATGAAGTAAAAAACTGAGTTTTTCTTTATTGAATATGTGACCGCTTGGCCTTTCGCGCTAGCATTATCCCTCCTACTTCCACGCTAAGCATTTATATGTGCTATAATATGCTACATGTAAGAATGACAGACCTTAAAAGGAAATAAGACGTTTTTACACAAAACGCAGTATTCATTCAAAGTTCAGTTGGCAGTTACTGCTCTGACAGGGCAAACGTAGGTCAGTCCCAGATAATAATGAATGGGTTTTATAAGCGCGAAAGTGGGAAATGAATGTTTGTGTGATCTGGTTTTTTTTTTTAATCCAATTGTTAAGTTGGAAAAGATCACACATGTGAAAAAAAAGTCGAAATAACAGAATGTCGTGTGCAAAAAGGTCGAAAAGCTGAGGAAAGGAGTGCAAATGTAGATTATTGTACCGTGTGAAAAAGGCCGGGTCGTGTGAAAAAAGGCGGGAAAAAATGAGAAATAGTATAAATAGAAGAGTTGTGGGCGATAGGCGGAGATTTCAGGATTTATGATTCTAATGAAACCATAACTTTAGACTAGAGGATTTTTACAGATAGCGTTAGGTGAACTTCGTCTTTGAGGATACCAAGACAAGTTTTTGAGTAGACAAATCAGTATATTATTCTATTTGGATATACATATATTATTCTATTTGGATATACATATATTATTCAGTTGGATTACATATTTTTTCATCTTGGATAACCAATCATCATTGGGAAATTTACAGTGTTTGTCTAATGACATCAATAAACTCTAATTGAATTTTTCTACATTGCTGTTTGTGGAACTTTACAGTAATTTCTTTTGGATATACGTTGTTATGCTGAAACTGTTTTGCGTATCACCAAACTTAAAAGGGAAAAACATTCCTGGGTTGAAAAAAAAACAAAAGGTCAAGTATCACCATCTCTGGCGGAAGGACAGTTAGCACTTGAACCACCACAACATATGAAGGATTAACTCTGACTAAATTAAATCAATATAACTACTAGTGTCGTATAAACATACACGGCCACATATTACACTAATTGGCGCCGTGACCTGCCCTTTTTTTCTTGGTGAAAGCAGACAGGCATAATCACTACAAAGGATCAAAGTCAAGAACAACTGCAGCAACAACAGGCGTTGTATACACTACAGCAACAACAGCAACAACAGCAACAACAACATAAGTTATATGCACAGCAGCTACAACAGCAACAGGAAATGCAACAGGCAAACGTCCATCCTGCTAACATACCCTTACCTGTAGAGGCCGAACCCGCAATGACCGCGTTGCAAAGGATAACAGACACGCTATCCAATGTAGATCACTATAATAAATATAACCAAATTCGCTCGGTTATAACCCCCTTCACGGGCGATTCTAACACATTTTGGAGATGGCTAATGAACAGACACAGATATACGAGCAACAATACATATTGCCGGAGAGAACCAGAGATCAACAGTACATATTGCCGGAGAGAATCAGAGAGCCACAATATACCAAGACAAATCAGTATATTATTCTATTTGGATATACATATATTATTCTATTTGGATATACAAATATTATTCAGTTGGATTACATATTTTTTCATCTTGGATAACCAATCATCATTGGGAAATTTACAGTGTTTGTCTAATGACATCAATAAACTCTAATTGAATTTTTCTACATTGCTGTTTTTGAAACTTTACAGTAATTTCTTTTGGATATACGTTGTTATGCTGAAACTGTTTTGCGTATCACCAAACTTAAAAGGGAAGAACATTCCTGGGTTGAACAAAAATAACAAAAGGTCAAGTATCACCATCTCTGGCGGAAGGCCAGTTAGCACTTGAACCACCACAACATATGAAGGATTAACTCTGACTTAATAAAATCAATATAACTACTAGTGTCGTATAAACATACACGGCCACAAATAGAACCAGTCCAAACAAGTGAGTCATTGACAAAAAGTTAAAATAAAAAGAAGGAAGAAAAGCCCTAGGGTCCAGAGAAACGTTGTTTTACAGACGAATGTTAAAAGTACAGTGGACAGATAAATAATAAATATAGATCAATAGCAGGAACCTGTATTTTACCTTTATTTATTTAAAAGCTACTCTCAGGGGTCCCGCATTATCTATGTTCATGGACAGCTTTCGCGGGTAATACAAAAAGCAAGTGTGCAAATAAATTCTATAACTCACATTGGAAGAAAGCAATCCACTTTCTGTGAGCACGCTACGAGAAGAAGAAAATGGAGTATATTGTGATAGCTGAAGATATTGGAGGAAAAAAGGGTGACAGAGATAGAATGTACTGGGCGTAATCACATTTCACCATTATAAACAGTGTTTAGCCCCTAGCGGAGCATCTCAGTTACGGCAGTCGTAAAACATACCGTGACAGAGAGTATGAACAGTATTTTATTATGCAACAATTACTCATTCATTCATTACCCTCTTGCTCCCCATAGGCTTTCTACAACTCATGTTAAATCTTCCTGTCACGTGCCATCAGTTCACGATGTCTTCTCAACATTCTCATTTCCGTGGCCAGTTCTCGTCTGCAAGTATTTGTCTGTCTCCCTGTACCTGTCATACCACGGGAACTGTAGAACAAAGACAGTTATGTAATGTCGTAAACAGGTTTCATAAAACTTGTATATGTCCTATCTCCAGGTCTTCTTCTCAGTTCTTGTTCCATTGGCACTTGTCTGATTCTGGTCATCAATTCCACATTGGTGATCTTGTCATCAGTTTCACATTGGTGATCTTGTCATCAGTTTCACATTGGTGATCTTGTCATCAGTTCCACATTGCTGATCTTGTCATCAGTTTCACATTGGTGATCTTGTCATCAGTTTCACATTGGTGATCTTGTCATCAGTACCATATTGGTGATCTTGTCTGTCTCGGATTGCCTCCCCTGCTTTGCAGTAGTGGTCCAACAGTGACAACAACTCAAGAGTATTTAATATTGGCTTCCAAGGTATCTACCTGTGTGCAAGATTACTCTTGACAGAGATGTAGATAGAAGATTAATGACACTTCTACCTTGAGGTAAGCCTTCACAAGATATTAGCAGAAGTCACGAACAAAGTTGCATTGGGCTGAACAGTTGTTGTTAACGCATTATATCTAGTCCGTCGGCTTTTGTGAAAGATTTAAGTATACTCGTATATATATATATATATATATATATATATATATATATGTCTATATATATATATATATATATATATATATATATATATATATATATATATATATATATATATATATATATATATATATAGTTCTGGCTCATACGTTTGCTTTCACACATATAACAAACGGAATCGACTATGATTGTTTAGTTTTAAAACAACAGGTAACAAATTTAATAATCAATTAGTATTAACAGTTCAAAATAAATAAAATGCTTGTGAATTTTATATTGGAATCAAATTTTCTCTTCACTGAGATTTAGGGTAAGGATATAGTTCAGTCGGCGTCTGTGGCCTAATGGATATGAACGCAGTTTCATAATCCAGATATACCAGGTTCGAAACCTGCTGCAGGCGGTTTGGTAGCAGATCGCTTTGTGTGGATTTTTAACAATGGTATAAGCGCCGTACCGTTCAGAAAGCAATGGCAAACTACTGAATGAAAAAAAATTGCCTAGAAAAATCACAAAACAGCCAATAAAAGCTGGAGTTGATTGCCACGTCCTGTAAAGGATAAGCAACTAACTTTTATATAGTTCAGAAAAAGTAGGTCCTTTTTTCTGGTGCCTTTTTACAAGCACTTAACTTTCATAAAGGAGTCCTGCAGCTGTGGTTCATCAAGTCTGTGATGACGGAAGCCTTCTCCACACTCTCTTCCACTGTAGGCGGTTAGGGTGGATTCTTTTCCCTCACAATAGCGGCATGAATACCACAAATCGTCTGATGGCTTTGTTACGGTATATGTTATTAACGCCGTCTGCTAAAGGTTAGCAGACGTGCAATTGTAAAGGTTAAGACATTTAATATATTACGATAGATGTTTCAATTATTGAACGCTACATACACGATCGATTATGACGTGTCTAGCGTTGTTTGTGTCACAGTCGGTAACTAGGAGACGCTACCCTTTGTTACTTGACCGCCAAGCTGAATAGCTGCGTTTTCTAACCTTCCAATTCAATGGCATGATATAGCCATTTATATGTGCATTTATGATGGACCAGGGTCAGTCCTAGAACTCTATATGAGAGGAAACTTATGGAGGTTAGTGTTTAACTAGAATCCTCAGAAGGAGGAGAATAATCGTCCAATCCGTATGAAATATTCAGACTCGCAGTCTCACTGTCGGCAGGTAGCCATGTCTATCTGCGCGTGCATATAGCTGTGATGTTCTGACGACAATACTGCATTGTATCCTTAAACGGACATTGACACGTAAACCAGCAGTCTACGTTATTGATTAATTTATGCATGACTTATACGGACTTATGTTCTGCTCATATTTGAAATGATCATCCTGTGTGTACATGTGATTAAATATTACGGACTCAACCTGAAGGCATTAATTACTTCATTAATGTTGCTGAGTTCAAGTATTACATGTTACTTCTTCATACCATGCTACTGAGTTGTATGAACGCTTCACCCTAATTCGCGTAATGATAAAACAAGCACGATGAACAAGAAATCACTAAAATAACTATACTCAGCACATGATCTTCAACCGGCAAATAACTCAGCAACAAAGTGGCGGCCGATTGTTGGGAACGACAGAAAAAAAAAAAAAAAAACTTCTGTTCCTTACGCACATGTTAACCACAATATTTACGATCAAGTTTCGATCACATGATCCAGTCGAAGATGACGTTGTACTCATTATAATGCCTAACAACGTGACGTCACCGAAGGTCGTGTAGGTGAACTGTCGGAGAAACCAAAGCCGTTTTCTAAGTCTAACCGGGGGAAACATGAGCCATTTGAAGCAAACACACGATATGGACTACAGGAGCAGACAGTCAGGGGCTTTAGCCTAGCTGTTGACGACCTCTAGCACTGATCTAAGCAACGGAAAAGATAAGTCTAGTTGTTTAACTGTCGTCATTGCAAACAGTAATACTGAGTCCATGCCTTTTGCCTGCATAGGCATGTTTTTTCTGAATGTGTTTCATGTATTTTTTGGTTGTTTTAATGTGTTGTTAATTAGCGGGCCGGTTGGAGGGAACTGAAATCTCTGGGGAATGTCGCGAACAGCTGACCACCTAGATTTCAGTCGGTCTTAGGGCAGTTAAACGATTGCACTTTTGGAAGCCCCATTGAGGTTTGCCGGTGGACTGCCTGTCCAGATCTGCTATCGTTCGACGGTTTGTGTTAGCTGTGCCGTTCCGTAGATAACTGGCGTATTTTATTTGTACTAAGTTCACATTTTTATTCAGTTTTGTATCATGTTCGTTAACTATTTCGTCCAGTCTACTCTTACTATCAATTTATTTTATAATTGTTAAATGTTTGTCCGTTATGAGTCCTGTGATGTCATCATTTTTTGCATTCATTTTTTTTTTGTGTACTTTGTATATTAAGTTGACCTCGGGTCAGTCCTTGACCCTTCATTTGGCTTGTGACACTTCCGCTTGTTTTATTTAGTTCATAAATTCATTTTTAATTGTGAAAATGTCTTGTTTGCGTCTTGACATTGTTTGTACCCTTTAGTTGCATCATTGTTTTGTTTGTCCTCATGATATATATTAAATACTACATTAATAATATGATATTATATTCAATAATACACTTGTAATTTAATTTAATTAATTTTTTCTGATATTTAAGGTTAATATGGGACATTGCATAATTATGCAGTGATAGTCCAAGAAATTAGCACTACAATTTATAAGAGATGCCTAGGGCATAATAATATAATATATATATTGACCAAATAAAATAATCTTATAGTCTACCTTTGAGGTAACAGACCCATTGTATATTATTTAATATACTTTTCTGGTACTAAGAGAGTGACTTAGTACATTGAACAATATAATTACTAGGAATCATGCCCAACATTATTGGATATTAAGATTAATTGTGTGATGTAATTACATTATAGTTAACAGATATCATAACTATTTATGATATAGTTAGTACTTAGATACAATATTGTTACAAAATATTGTCTATTAGTTGAACTTAGACATAAGAGTTCAGTACTATTGTGATTATTTATATTGAATATTCCTAAGTTGAGTAAGTATAATAATTACTCTGAAGCTACTATGACTATTTTAATCAGTAATTATCAATAATTACTTACCAGATAAAAGTCAAAATGCTTACTATAGACCATTTCGTTAAAATTGGTAAAGAATATGGTTATAAATCTCAAGAACTTCGTCAGTTTGCTGAGGCAGAACTGGAAAAACATAAAGCAGAAATGGAGGAACGTGAAAGAAAAGAAGCAGAGAAAAAGGCTGCATTAAAGAAAGAGGAAGAGGAACAAAAGGCTGCATTAAAGAAAGAGGAAGAGGAACAAAAGGTTGCATTAAAGAAAGAGGAGGAGGAACGTGAAAGAAAGGAAGCAGAACGTGAGATGAAGCAAATTGCCAAGGAAAATAGATTAAGAGAGATTGCTCAACGTGAAAGAGAAGAGCAAAGAGCAATTGCCAGACAGGAAGAAGAGAATAAATTGAAACGAGAGGAAATTATTTTACAACAAGAAATGGAATTGGCGCGTATTAAATTGGAGACAGCAAGATTACAAGCACAAAGTGCTGATGCAAACCAGAATAATAACGCACAAAATGGATCGTCATCCAGCCAAACTAAACATTTCTACAACTTTAAATTACCCACTTTCAACTTAAACGTGGACGACCTTTCATCATTCCTGTCACGTTTTGAACAGACTTGCAAAACAAATCATTTGCCCGAAGAGTCATGGGTACTCAAGTTAAATGAATTCTTGGTTGGAGAACCATTGACGGCTTCTCAAAATGCTGACCCATCAATAGCAAATAACTACGGTGCTATTAAGTCCTTGCTTTTACGAAGGTTTCACCTGGACGAGGAACACTGTAGGTTGAAATTTAAGGGAATTTTACCTGAATCTCCAAAAGATTTTGCAGGATTCATTGCGAACATACGCAATACATTTAATAGATGGGTTGAACTGGCAGAAGTCAACAAATCGTACGACAAATTAGTTGATTTACTACTACGGGATAAGGTATTATCTTCGGTTAGCCAACCATTCTTTGCATATTTGCAGGAGCGTAAACCAGGTACTATTGACGAGTTGGAAAAAATTTCTTTAAACTACTGTTCGGCACATCCGAATGCGAACATTTCTAACTCTTCATTAAGAGAACCTCTACCTGTGGCGTCTAATATGGCCTACAATCATAATAACAAACAAAGACATCACAGTGTAGACAGAAGTAGGTTCCAAAGAAATCACAATGTTAACTTTCAGAAGGGACATAATAATGATTTCAACAATAAAAATGAGTTCAACAGAGGTAGATCACGAGATAGAAATTATTCACCTCAAACAAACTACCACAATAGTCAACATAACACTAATTATAATCGATCACATACCCCCAATAATAACAATAACTGGAATGGTAATAATCATGGCTCGAGACATCGAGATAATAGTTACTATAGAGGACGACGAGATAATTCTAACAATTATACTCGTAATCGATCTCATTCTCGGGGATCATCTCAGTACAACCATAATACAGGGGCGGCAGTTACAAATAATACTACCCCTATAGCTCAGGTCCCACTTGACGATAATACAACACAGTCTTCTGCTGCATGTTTTGCTATTAATTATAATGTGGCAAATAGTTGCCAACAATGCAATCTTATTTTTCAGAAGGCGAAAGAAACAGTGCTTAACTGCGGACATATTACACCAGAGGTAGGTCTTGCAGTCAACGATGGAACAGGCTCACTAATTTTTAACAGGGGAATCGTTAATGGATCCGTCGTCTCAGTGCTGAGAGATTCAGGATCCACAACGATTGGTGTACGTCAGTCGCTGGTACATCCTAGCTGTGCGACAGGAGAATATGTACGCTGCATGACATTTGGTGGAACTATTGAGTTCTACCCCACAGCTATTGTTCATATTAGAACACCCTTTTTCACAGGGAATGTAAAAGTATGTATGCTAAAAAAGCCTATTGCTGATCTGATGGTTGGTCGTATACACGGCAGTAAAGATTGTACTCCAGATGAGATCATAGAATGGGAGAAACATAACCTATGCACTGGAAACGCCGTGACGACTAGAGCGCAGACTCAACTCATGGAGAAAGTTAGTGATAATAAGATGGATGCAGACAACCAAGAGGAGTTTGTAGTCAATTCACCTATTGACAGGGAAACATTTGCAACTAAACAAAAAGAGGATAAATCTTTAAAAAAAATTTTTTAAGCTGGTTGATAAAGTTGACAATCTATCCTCAGGTAATAATAACAAACATTGGTTTGTTATTAAAAATGACATATTGATTAGATGTTTTAATGACAAATCACAAATGAAACAACAAGTTATGGTCCCGTATACTTTTAGACGGTACATTCTTCAACATGCGCATGACTCACAGTGTGCTGGACATATGGGATATACTCGAACACGATCTCGAGTACTGTCTTCATTCTTTTGGCCAGGAGTGTCAAGAGATATTTCGCAGTATGTACGTTCCTGTACTACATGCCAAGAAGTGAAAGCACGTGGAGCTTTTCACACGGCGCCTATTCAGGCTTGCGATATCTCAGTAAGACCGTTTGACAAGATGGCCATAGATATTATTGGTCCATTGCTACCATCGGCCAGAGGACATAGATTCGTCCTTACGTGCATTGATTTGTGCACACGATGGCCAGAAGCTATCCCATTAAAGACCACCACTACCACAGATGTAGCTGATGCACTACATCTCATCTTTTCTAGAATAGGGTTTCCTAGAAAACTTTTATCAGACCATGGGTCACAGTTCATATCTGACACCATGAAGGAAGTCATGAAAACCTGGAACATTGATAGGAATTTAAGTAGTATTTATCATCCTATGAGTAATGGTGCAGTTGAAAGACTTAACCGTACACTTAAACAACTACTACATAAGGTTACTGTTAAGCACCCTCATGACTGGGACAGAGCACTCCCAGCTGTTCTATTTGCTTATCGGGAGGTACCGCATGAACAAACTGGCTTCTCTCCCTTTGAATTAGTTTTTGGTGCTCCCCCAAGAGGTCCTATGGGACTAATAAAAGACTTATTAATTGACGCGGAGATGACTCAGGACACTCAGTCATCTTACGAGTATGTGATTAATCTTCGGAAGAACATTATTGAGTCTTGCCAGTTGGCAACAGCTTCTTCTGAGGCTGCAAAAGCTAAGGCTCGATCTCTACAAAATAGGTCTCGACGATTACGCCAATTATTCCCAGGCGATGAGGCTTATGTGTTACTTCCTCACAATAACAATAAATTATTGATATCTTGGAATGGTCCTTACAAAGTCATTGATAAAATTTCCGACGTTGATTACGTCTTAGATATCAAGGGACACAAAAAGATATTTCATATTAACATGCTCAAGCAATTTCATACACGTCCTGAACACTTACAGTCAATTTTTCATGAACTAGATGACACCACAGTATCTACTTGTTATTATTCTAACTTATCCGTCATCCAGGAAGAAGAATCTTCTTTTCCTGAGGTACAGTTACCGTTACCGGTACCAGTAGTTCAACCTACTGAATCTTGGCGGGATGTAACCATTTCTTCAACGGTTACACCGCAACAGCATCTACAGATTGCTAATCTATTACAATCTTATCCAGATGTGTTGACCGACGTCCCGGGTCGCACATCGGCTATCAGTCATGACATTACTCTCAATGACGATACACCTATTCGTGTACATCCCTATTCGGTTCCTTTACATTTCCTTGCTAAAACTACTAAGGAACTTGAACAGATGTTGTCTCTGGGAATCATTGAGACTAGTAATTCGCCATTCTCTTCTCCATTAGTGATTGTCCGGAAGAAGGACAATAACATCAGACTATGTGTTGATTATAGAAAATTAAATGCTAAGACTATAGTTGACAGCGAACCACATCCACTTATCGACGACTTACTGCCACGTCTATCCAACGCAACTATATTTAGTAAGATAGACTTAACTAAAGGTTATTGGCAGATACCACTGACCGAAAAGGCTAAGTACTACACCGCATTTTCCACTCCACAAGGTCTATACCAGTGGAATGTGATGCCTTTTGGGCTTGTTAATGCGCCAGCTACCTTCATTCGCCTGATGCGACAAATTTTATCAGGTAGACCAGACGTTATTACATATATTGACGACATATGCTTGTTTAGTTCGTCGTTTGAGGAACATGTTTCGGGACTTAGATATGTTTTCGACACTCTAAGGAATTATCATCTAACTGCTAAACCTACAAAGGTGCAGATCGCGTGTAATGAGATAACCTTTTTGGGACATATCATTGGAGCGGGATATATCCGAACGTTACCTAGTACGGTCTCCAAAATTCTAAACATAGCAGTTCCTCAGACGAAGAAACAGGTCAGGAGTTTGTTAGGACTTGTTCAATATTACAGTAGATTCATACCAAACTTGTCATCCATCACGGCTGTATTGTCTTCATTGTTAAAAAAAGACATGCCGGTGAAGGTGACATGGACTGGTATATGCAATGAACTTTCAACAAAATTATAAATTTGTTTTCGCATGAACCAATTTTAAGACTTCCCGATGCTTCCAAAAGATTTTTCTTACGAACAGATGCTAGTAACTACGGCATCGGTGCATGCCTGCTCCAGAACCATGATGGCGTTCTACATCCTACCTTATATATTTCAAGAAAGCTAAAGCCGGCAGAAACAAAGTATTCCACAGTGGACAAGGAACTTTTATCACTTATATGGGCAATCACGAAACTAGAGAAGTTCTTGCTTGGTGCTCCATTCACCATACAGACTGACCAGCGTGCTGTAGCATCTTTGCGTAGATCAAACCACAAAAGTCCAAAACTCGCCAGATACGCGATCATCCTGCAGCCATTTGAATTCTCCATTGAACATATTCCTGGCACTGAAAACATTGTGGCGGATGCTTTGTCACGTAATCCTATTGACGACGAATAATCAACATTGACATTCCTAAAATACGTCAATCATCACTACATTGGATAGAACGAAGTATCAACTATAAGGGAACTAACCTTGACTTCAATTTAATATTTATAAACACTATATGCATCACAGAATTGAACTAAAGACAATCAAGGTATGCATATTGACATTGAAACTTCGTCTAACGTCCATACACAATATATGAATATTCGTTGAACAATCATGGAACAATATCTGACGACAAGTCGAACTTATTATCCTATGTGCACTTAATTCTTGGATCCTAGGATAATTGACATTTCTGTCCGACGTAAATGTTTCAACACTTTGTCTAAAAGAATTCATCAGGATCAGGACTACGGATGGATCATCATATCCTATACTAATTAATTAGTTAACTTAACTTCTTAATTGAATTAATATCAATAAAATGAAATGTGAGAAAAAAAATGAAATGAAAGAACAAAAAAAGAGAACGAAATATAAAAAGAAGAAATTATGAAAAGAGAAAATAAATCTCACACAAGTATTAGATTAATATTTTTTTTTAATGTACCTATACGTTATTTAGTTAGTTAAATTAGATAGTTATTATTCACTAACACTTAACACACACAATTAAGTTAAACTTATATTCGAATTTCTTTCTATTTCTTCTCACTTATTTGTCTTTTCTTCTCTCATAACATCGCGTTACATTAGAATCTTAATAATTTAACTCTTAGTTTAATTAATTAATTTAATTTTAATTAGTCAAATTAATTCCTATATGACATACTAATACGACAGACCTTACTTTAATTTAATTCTATCATTCACTATTGACATTAGACATTTTATTTAGTTGATATAATAATATGCATAATATTGATATATAATATGATTAATGTTAGATGACTATGACAAATAGTTAGTTGACATGACCGCGACACGGTTCTACTCAGTACATCGTCGGCCATATGTCACAATTGTGTTAAATTTTTTTTGAAAAATTGTTAAGTCGGATAGATCTTGAAAAAAAATCTATCGATTTTTTTTTTTCCCGGTGTACAGGGAATTGTTACGGTATATGTTATTAACGCCGTCTGCTAAAGGTTAGCAGACGTGCAATTGTAAAGGTTAAGACATTTAATATATTACGATAGATGTTTCAATTATTGAACGCTCCATACACGATCGATTATGACGTGTCTAGCGTTGTTTGGGTCACAGTCGGTAACTAGGAGACGCTACCCTTTGTTACTTGACCGCCAAGCTGAATAGCTGCGTTTTCTAACCTTCCAATTCAATGGCATGATATAGCCATTTATATGTGCATTTATGATGGACCAGGGTCAGTCCTAGAACTCTATATGAGAGGAAACTTATGGAGGTTAGTGTTTAACTAGAATCCTCAGAAGGAGGAGAATAATCGTCCAATCCGTATGAAATATTCAGACTCGCAGTCTCACTGTCGGCAGGTAGCCATGTCTATCTGCGCGTGCATATAGCTGTGATGTTCTGACGACAATACTGCATTGTATCCTTAAACGGACATTGACACGTAAACCAGCAGACTACGTTATTGATTAATTTATGCATGACTTATACGGACTTATGTTCTGCTCATATTTGAAATGATCATCCTGTGTGTACATGTGATTAAATATTACGGACTCAACCTGAAGGCATTAATTACTTCATTAATGTTGCTGAGTTCAAGTATTACATGTTACTTCTTCATACCATGCTACTGAGTTGTATGAACGCTTCACCCTAATTCGCGTAATGATAAAACAAGCACGATGAACAAGAAATCACTAAAATAACTATACTCAGCACATGATCTTCAACCGGCAAATAACTCAGCAACAGGCTTGTAACCACGAACTTTAGACAAATAGAAAGAAACACATGCCTGCTAAATACGTTTGTTTGCCGCAAACTAACAGGCCCATTGTCATGCGCTCCACCCACCAATGTTAACCTCTCAGAAACATTAAATTCACAGTGTAACTCAGGAAATATGATGACAATTCACCAATATCCTTCTGGGTGTTAACTAGGAAATTGCGTCTGGAGTGCATGAATAATGATTTTCCTGAATTACAATTAAAAAGGTACATAAATCTCACAAGATAATATGTTACACCTTAGGCACATGTGATGTAATCATCACTCATTACTCATCACTACTCCCGTCGGTGTCTGGGATCGCTCTGCTGTCGGGTTTCCTGCACGACTAGTCAGAAACAATCACCAGCTCTTGCAGTTGTGGTTCATGCATATACTATTTTCATATGTTAAGGTTTGCTAGCCTTGTATATAACCACTTAGCAAGAAACCTGTAGAATTTACATTAGCAAATAAATTGTTTAAACTTACCCCAAAATTTTGGGAATACACAATCTCCTTGCACAGATTTAGACTACACAGCTCTGTATGAGATGCCTCGAAATCACTTTGGTCTGGAAATTAAAGTTAATTCCTCTGACAGTGGATGTTCTGTAAAATTACATGGGCCTGGGAAAACTTTTGTTAAATTCCTCTAGGACTAGTGATAACATTCCTAGGATTCCAGTCTTGTTAATTAAAGTCCTGGCCCCTTTAAGTTTCCAGTCTTGCATTAAAAATGCGGGTTTACTTGTGAAGTCCAAAGTTGCCCAATATTTGATCAGATACTTATAGTTGTGGAATTTCTAAGTCCAGTGTCTCCTTTTTCTTTCTGACTTTTAGGAGTCGCTGATATGACTTGTGCGCTGCAGTCTCTCAGTGTGATCTGTGTCTGTGTTTTCATCACACTATATTCTCAGTTCTTAGTGCAAATCACAGATTGTGTTTCCGCCTAATGTTCCAATAGAATGAAGTGTATATTCCGGCTCTCACTTCAAACCAATCAAATCTCTCTAGCAATGGGTTGGGTGTACCATTTTAAAATATCCCCTCGCGTGTTTCAAAATACTAAATTTAATATCCACGCGTGACCTCTTCAGTGATGTTAAATCGTTGCGCAAGACTTCCGGCTGCACCTATCTGCCTCTCACCATAATGTGACCATGTGTTCCTGGCGTAAAGTCTACAAATCTTGAGTTTCTAGACAGATTATCTGAGATAATTACACACAGGGATGGTCTAAGCGGAAACAAATTACGCATTACCACCTGTGTTTCGCTAGACGGATCTCCGCCAGATTAGCCACACAATATGGGGTTCTATTCATAGATCGTGCACAATGCAAGCTTGAATAAACAGGCACAGTCGCTTTGAAAAGATGGTCAGCCTCATAATACGTGATAAAATATTATCGCTGCCCGGGTCAATAAACCTGGCGTAACACAAACAGTCGAGGCGTGAAGTGTTAGAGACTTAACTCTACTGATCCAACGTAGAAAGTAAATAATAGTGCATAAAATATGCCACATAATAATGACAGAGGAGAGAAAAATAAGAAAATATCACTCGCACGGGAATGTAATGCAATCCTGCCGAAGTGGACTTGAGATCGCACAACTGTATCGTTACATTGTCATCAGTTCTACATTGGTGATCTTGTCATAAGTTCCACATTAGTGATCTTGTCATCAGTTCGACATTGGTGATCTTGTCACCAGTTCGACATTGGTGATCTTGTCATCAGTTCCACATTAGTGATCTTGTCATCAGTTTCACATTGGTGATCTTGTCATCAGTTCTACATTGGTGATTTTGTCATCAGTTTCACATTGGTGATCTTGTCATCAGTTCTACATTGGTGATCTTGTTATGAGTTCTACATTGGTGATCTTGTCATCAGTTTCACATTGGCGATCTTGTCATCAGTTCTACATTGGCGATCTTGTCATCAGTTCCATATTGGTGATCTTGTCATCAGCTCTACATTGGTGATCTTGTCATCCGTTCTGCATTGGTGATCTTGTTATGAGTTCCACATATATGATCAACATTCAACATACGTGTACAATATTGTCCAAAAATTCCCTGTGATTTTTTTTCTTTGCAGAAGAAGGCAGAATTGGACGACAGTTCCCTCATAAATATCGAATAATGTGTATAAAGAAGGTTGTACAAGAGGTTGTTCGCTACGATGCTTAAAAAGAATTTTCTACAAAAATCCATACGAGCACATATGTAGGGCTTTGGCGCAGTTTTCCTACAAAAACCCATACAAGCACGTGTGTATGGCTTTGGCGCAGGTTTCCTACAAAAACCCATACAAGCACATATGTAGAGCTTTGGCGCAGGTTTCCTACAAAAACCCATACAACTCATAATTTTGACTAACAATAACATTTTTATTTATTTTCTTTTAATTAGGACGGCTAAGAAGACAGTAACAAGACAAGAGACAGGTCTGATGTGAGTGACAGGTAACAGATGTTAACAGTTCTCTACAGTGGCGGATTATCCCGTAGGCTGAAGCTTAGTGGCCCTGGGCTCGTGGGGGCCCGTGCATAAGTAACAAGAAATTTAAATGCAACGATTTTTCTAAAAAATATTTTTATTGTGTTTAATTTAATAACAATAAAAATAATACTATTTATTAAACATTAATACAAAATAATTACTTATAAAAGAGATAAGCAACGCTAACAAAATAACTTACCAGTCTTTTAATAATACTAGTATATACTATCAACACGCTAAGGGGTTGAACAAAAATATATTAAAATTATTGCCTTTTAAGTGAAGGTGAGCCCAAACACCAAAAAGCCTAGATGCCCTTCTTGGCTTAATCCAGCCCTGGTTCTCTAGCATAAATCAGGCAATAGATAAAGAGGAGGAAATACCACTGCTTAGTAGAGTAATGTATTTTTAGATGAGCTACAATTACATATTACCCTGAACTGATGGCGCAGGACAGGAAGACTTGGCATACGTTTGTTGAAGGTCTATGCACCTTTGGGACTTGAAAGGTGACAGAAGATGAAAGAAGACAAATGTAATTCATTGACATTTCTTTGTAAATCAGTCAATCATTTTAAGAAACAGCGTAGGTGTTATTTTTTCAATATGAATGGTACATATGTGTATTTGTAAATATGTGAGTTCAGAAAGCGCGTAAAGAAATGGATGCCCACGTTTTAATGGTAACTGTCTTTCTCTATAAGGAATTGTCGGAGAACTTGAATTTCTCCAATGCAAACTCAAGTGCTCTTTAATTATATTTATAAATTATACTCATTCTGAACTGAAGTCTTCCGCTGTTGTAGACTATATGACTCCATACACGTTAGTATTCGTGATTTGGGAACTGGATTTAAGTTGAGCATCGGAGCCACCAACAAGATATGCGCACCAGCATAGATGGTAGACTCTAGAATTGGGTTCGCCAAAACAGACATTGAGCATGCTGTTATGTCAGTTCTGAGACAACGTTTATATCTGGCATTTCCGATATGCTCCAAAAGAAGCAGTCTCTTTCGAAACATTTTAAATTTATTTTAAGATCATATCTCATACTTGAGACGGGTTATTTTTTTATAGCAGAGAATTAAACTTGTGATTTCAAATGTTGAGATTTAAAAATTTTGATCTAGCATGTAGTGATGTAAGACTTTGTGATTTTGTAATAGAGATATAAATCGTGTGATTTTATAGTAGAGACATAAACCATGTGATTTAATAGTAATGATATAAATCGTGTGATTTAATAGTAGAGATATAAATCGTGTGATTTAATAGTAGAGATATAAATCGTGTGATTTAATAGTAGAGATATAAATCATGTCATTTAATAGCACAGATTCACCACTTTATGATTTGAGATAAACTATCTTAAGAAAAATAGGACGAAAAAAACAATCTTGAACTACAACAGATAAAATGTTTTAAGAACAAACGTAGTCTAAAAACCAACGGGCTGATCACCCGTTTGCCAGTCACTTTGATTACGGAAACAACAGCAAATGGATTGATTTGTCGTTGCCCTAAAGATGCCAATAGGCGTGATGGGAAACAATGGCAAAGAAAACCTATCTGCTGTTGCCCTAAGACGCCACTAGGCGTAATGGTCACTGACTGCTTTGACGGTCGGTGGCTAAGGACGGAAGAAGAAGAAGAAGTAGTCTAAAAGTAGAATGAACTATTACATGAAACTTTGTGATTCGATAGAAGAGATTCAAAACGGGCGATCTACACCATTTCATAGTAGAGACTGCTATTTAATTAAATGACAAATTATCCTGTTCACTACGTGATATGTTATAATTTGGATAAACGAGAAAGTTACCCGCCAAAACATGGCGAGAAATAATTGTGTTGTACTTTTTCTACTGCATACCATGATGACGGCACTAGTTCTCCTGTGATCATTTATCTGGATTGGTTGGTTATAAAAGTGTGGCGAAACCCGTCAAAAATAGCATGGGAGTTGTGAAAAAAAAGCCAGTATACTGAAATTTGACTAATTAATTATCAGCTGCTTTTTATCACAATATGTGTTGTAACTGTACTGATTTTTTTTTAAATCTGTCCTGGTACGTACTAAAACACAAGGGAGCATCGACTTGAGCAACGTAATCAGCCGAGTTACGGCAAATGTAACGAACTCCATTCATAAATGTAAAAGATACTTATTCATACTCAGCCGAGTTACTAATAGGGAAAATTCAAGAAATTGTGTCAAAAAATCAAACATTTGCCATTGTTAAGGATAGAAACACATGGGCGTTGTTTCAACAAGCGCGCAATTTAGTTCCCATCCAGAAAAATACGCCAAATATTGCAACGTTGGTGGGAAAAGATGGGACTGGTGTGATGGATATATAACAGTATGCCTTTTATGGGGAACGTTGTCCGTAACTGTAGATATTGGTTAACTGGCAACACCCTTCGTAATTAAGTGCTCCATATTGTATACCGGCTGTGATAGATTAATAAATAGATTACATATATCAGCACGTCTTTGCTCACGTCTTTGCTCACACCTGGCTCCCACCTTGCTTCCGTATTAGTATGCACGTTTTTGTTAAATGCAGAACCCATGTACTTCTATATCTGTCAAACTCATAATTGTAGCCACACCTATTTTTTTTCTTTTTCTATTGTCTTACAGGCAATAGGAAGGTTTACAAACAGACTTAGTAACTAGTCCACGACGGGACAGGTAAACAACTAGTGAGTAAGAGCCGTTAACTGGATTATCACGCGAGCGATTGGGCAATCGTTTAAATAGTGACAGATCAGACTATGATGCAAGTAGAAAGAAAATCAAGGGGCGATAACCACAGTTACCGACCTCAGCCGTCTGTTCGTGAGCCTCAGAGACTGTAATTAGCTACGGAACTAGCGGAGATCAAAAGACTGTTTGCTCGTTGCCAAAGTCCATGCGGTCGGCAGAAGTGAGAAATAAAGCTTTCATTCAGAAATCGACCGCAGATTTCCCAAAAAATACGGGCAAGGCGTGATATCTCGCAAGAACTAGCGAATTAAGACCTATTTCATATATATACCTCATCCTTTAAAATCACTTATCTCGTCGCCTAAGAATTTTCGGAACATCTAGCTTCGAATCATAGACCATTGTTAAAGTGGAATTACTTAGTATTTCGTTGGAGATAGTTTTATTTCTGTGTTGCGTACGGGTCACAAACCAAAACCTACCAGCGGCCTGAATCTGAGAAAACGGGTCTAAGCCCAACAGTACCAAAAAACATTCTTATATAAATATCGGGTCTTCGAGGTTGACCTGTTTGGCCCTCTTGTTTCACCCAGAAAGGGAGAGAGTACCAACAAAAGACTATAAGAATTAATTTAACTGGTCATATAGCTACCCAGCTTTCTTTTCCGTTTTTTTTTCATTTACATTCAGCCAGCTGTGGCGAAGTTATCAAATTTAACAATACCCGACTACCGACCACTGCCTTGTGGCGAAGATTTATCCAGAGAGATTTACATACCTGACATTCTCGTTAACTATCGGAGTTACAAGCTACTGCACACTGTGAACATTAGATCTCTTAAGTATTTTCCTACCTGGACTAATTGATGTGACATAAACAGAATCCTATTAACAGTAACAAAGTAAGCGTTCCCCAATAAGAGGATTAATCAGTCTTGGAGGAACTGGGGCTTATTTTGCCAAAACCCAACCCTGGATTTGTTGTGTGTACCACGGAGATATGTTTCAGATGTTGTAATCAACGATTAGGTAAGCGAGACTGAAATGTGGCCACAGGGTGTCTGAAGCGAGAGAAAGAAGGAGTGAATAATTCTTCTATTGTATAATCATTGTACTCACTTTGTTTTTTTTTTCTCCCTTATGTTTGCTAATACTGTTCATTTCAGGATAGATTAATTAGAAACTCTGTTCTTTACAGTATAGTCAAATTCTATACCATAGTGCTAATCTTTTGACCTTTTGGGGATTAATATCTTCTTCTAACGGGATCTTGTCTCAACAGAGGAAATTGCACTTATGGGTCGATTTCTTTATTATTTCTGTAACATATGATTTTTATATTTTCTATTTGATACTGGATGTTGTGAAGTTTTTTTTCTTTACGATAAATAAACTTAACATAAAAACTTAATTACCTGTGTTGGTCAGCTTGGCCCAATATCCCTACTCCATTACTATAGTTTCACGTTGTGTGCGTCATGTTGTCGTCACTTATCTGTGTGTGTGTATGTGAGTGGTTATAGCGTATATGTTAATATATACAGAAAGGTAAACTGTCTGATCAAAAAATTTCAGTCGTAGCGATAGGCTGGACTAGCGTATCTTCTCAATCCAGGGACAGACTCTACCTTTTCACCATTTCACTCTTGAAAATCTATTTCTTTACCTTATCTCTCACTGAGTTACCACCTTTTCCAGTTCTATTCAGACGGGACCAGAATCTATCTTAATCACCTATCAAAAATCTACGACACCGGCTAACTAGTTATTTTAGTATGGTTTGTTTTCTTTACATATGCTAAATTATCATGCTGTGACTTGATCCTCGTATTTCCTGGCCACTTTTATTAGACAATGACAGCATCGGACTACTACTACTTCTGGAATGTCGTACAAGACAGCATCTGGCAACCAACCTCATTATGTAAAATACATTGTTACAGACACCACTTCTGCAAGAGGATGTGACTGCTTCATGCAGGTTTTGGGCAGGACGGCCAGCTACCGCGGTGACTCTATGCTCACTAGCGAGCGAAAATAAAAGTAATGATGATGAAGGTGATGATGATGATGACGATGATGCTGATGATGATGATGACGGTGGTGATGATGATGATGAAGGTATAACTTTATTAAACTTAAATGCAACACTTACTTGGTCGTTTCTCTTCTACCGTGAGGTGTAGAGGTTAAATCTAATAAACCAAACGGAAATATTAAAAGTGCACCCTTAGTATGTGAATTTTTATTTAATACAATTTGTGTCTTTTGTTTGGTTTGGTTTTTAAGGACTATTTTCATTGCACACGGACAACTCCATCAGTGCTCCGATCTCCTCCCTTAGATCACACAATGAGGATCTCAGCACAGTGTACAAACTTCGTAGCACCGGCGAGAATCCTAATGTGTGTATACAGATATCACGCATTCTATAAATATTTTTGTGGTGGTCAGGTTTCTAATTTTTAAATTGTGCCAGAGCAGGGGCCTGATAAGCCTACTCTTTACGATTTCCAACTGCCGTGGGATTTTCTTAACGTACGCAACTTGCACACTGGACCTCCTATATTTTTCGCCCTTATCCGAGAATACTAGGCTTCCGATTTCACTACCCAAGGGAGCGGTGTTTGGGGGGGGGGGGGGGGGGGGGGTGGGGGGGGGGGGGGGGGGGGGGGGGGGGGGGGGAAGGGATATGACATCATTAGTAACGCTGGTTCTGAAAAAACAATTTCCATAAATTATATTCCCTCAACTTGGAATCGAACACGGTACCTCTAGAATTCGAGCGGAGGTCATACCTTTTAGTCACTCGGACCATATGTGACGATATTTGTAAATGTCCTTCTACATTCTTCGCTCTCTCCGGCATTACCGATTTATTTCTTCATTTTCCTCACTCATCGTCCTATTATTTAGCACATTTTATCCATCAATCAATACACCCCAATCAATGCTCACCAAGGAGCATAGGCCTTCAACAAACACATGCCAAGTCTTCCTGTCCTGTGCCATCCGCTCAAGTTCTTTCCATGTTTTCCTCATTATTTTCACCTCTGTTTCCAGTTCTCTTCTCCGTGTGTTTTTTGGTCTACCTCTGTCTCTCTTTCCCTGTAGATTTCCAGAACAAGGACTGCCTTGTAATGCTATCAACAAGTCTCCTCAATGTGTGTCCAATCCATTGCCAGTGTCTTCTTCTCAACTCTTGTTCTACTGGCACTTGTCTGGTTCTTATCATCAGTTCCACATTTGTGACTTTGTCATACCATTTCAGTCCTTCTATTCTACGCAAGCACCCGTTTATAAAAGTCTGTAGCTTTTTTTGGTTGTTGTTTTTGTTGCTCTCCATGTCTCAGAGCCATACAATAGGACTGACCAAATTTGAGTTGAAGATTCTTATTTTCGTGTTGGACTTGATTTCTCTTGTTCTCCAAATGTTTCCCAATGCAATGTAAGCTCCTCTTGCTTTTTGTATTCTTATTTTGATATCATTGTCTCCCCCCCCCCAACTCTGTCTCTATTACTGCCAAGATATGTGGACGATTCTACATCCTTTAGTGGTGTTTCTTCAAGTTCAACCTTGTTATCATTTCTTGCTGTTATTCTCATAATCTTTGTCTTTTCCCTGTGTATTTTCAGGCCACTTGTTGTGACCTCGCATCGAAAATTTTCCTTTTCTCTTGCATCTGATTATGGTTATGGGACAGAAGAGCCAAGTTCCTGCAAAATCTAGATCATCAAGCTGTTTAGTCAGATTCCACTGGATTCCATTTCTGTTGTGTGATGTCGATGTTTTCATAACCCAATCTATTGCTAGTAAGAAAAGAAATGGAGACAAGAGCCATCCCTGTCTCACTCCCGCTCTGATCCTAAACAGTTCTGTAAGATGTCCTTCATGAAGAACTCTGCATGCCATGTCTTCGTAGGTCTTCCTTATTAAGTTAATGGTCTTCATGGGAACTCCATAATGCCTCATCAATTTCCAAAGTGATTCTCTGTCTACACTGTCAAATGCCTTTTCATAGTCCACGAATCCGATGTATAACGGTGAATTCCATTCCAGACTTTGTTCAACTATTATTCTCAATGTGGCTATCTGGCCTGTACAGGGTCTGTTTTGTCGAAAACCTGCTTGTTCATCTCTCAGTTGCTTGTCTATGGACTCTTTTAATCTCTCAAGGATGATTCTGTTTAATAATTTTCCTGGCACTGATAGTAACATTATTCCTCTATAATTTGTGCACTCGTGTAACTTTCCCTTCTTGGGCAACTTGACCAGATAACCTTCCTTACATTCTGCTGGTATTTCCTCTCTCTCTCCCAGACTTTGCCAAGAAGTTTGTATAATATCTCTGTAGAGTAATCAATATCTGTTTTCATGGCCTCTGGTGGAATTCCATTTGGACCAGCTGCTTTTCCATCTTTCAGAAGCTTTATGGCTTTCTTTATTTCTTCTCTACTTGGTCGTTCACAGCTGATTAGCAGCTCCTCTTCTCCTGGCTGGATGTCTGGGGGATTAGGTGGAGCTGGTCTATTGAGAAGTTCCTCAAAATGTTCTGTCCATGTCTTCATTTGTTCTTGTATATTACTAAGCAATTTTCCATTCTTATCTTTTATGAGGCCATTTGCTTGCTTATATTTCCCTGTTAGCTTCATTGTGTTGTTGTACAGGTCCCTCACATTTCCTTTGGCTGCAGCGTCTTCTGTTTCCCTCCATGTGAATCGTAGTATTACAAGGCTAATTAGACATGTCAGTGGATAATACTGTCGTCTATCCCCCTTTGATAGAGACGGTCATTGTTGACTCAAGGTGGTCTCGCACGATCGACGGAAAGAAAGCCAGACTGTCTGTCTAAGAAAATCCGTCTGGGATGTGTACGAAAACGCAGGTGAAAATGAGGTAATACTTCCGCTGGACCACCCCTGTATCAATAATACAGATAACCCGTCTCGGTAGATTATGGTGGGAAATAAGTTCACCAATGTGCTTGTGATTTTTTATAAATGCAATCGGAAGTATTACTGCCATATTTGAAATATGTCACGAGTTTAAATTTTAAAATTGATATTTTAAAACACGCGGTGGATAGTAATGATTTAACACCCTGACCCACATAGTTCTAAAGAGACAGGATTGGTCTAAATCGAGAGTCTGAAATAAACTTTAGCTCTCACTGGAAAGCTGGTCGGAAATACCATTGGGGACAGGAGTGGAAATGAGAGATATAACCTAACAAAATCGGAGACACAAATCAGACTGCATTTTCAACAACGTCAGGTAACAATTCACAGTAGCCAGAGAGAAGGATCGGACAAAAAATTTCAAAATTAAAAGTGACAGATCGAAGTATTTGGGCGTCTTTATAACTTAAAAGAGAACCCGCGATTTTAAATATCAAATCTGGAGACTTAAGGAATCAGAAGCAAAAGAGATAAGAGGGATTCTGAAACTACCCTAGACCAAAGGTTCGAAGCAGCTAATCAAAGTTGTTGTGTCCATTTTACTGTGCCAGGAGATTATGTTCCCAAGTTATTTGGGTTAAGTTGAGAACATTTATTTTACAATGTGAATTTGACGTCTGTACTTGCTAAGTGGTTATACAAGGCATTGGAGGCTGGCAACCTCAACATATGACAATAGTATGTTCATAAACCACTACAGCAAGCGTTGGTGTTGGCTTTATGCCAGTTCGCTCAGGAAAGCGAAAGCAGAAGCCACCCCAGACTCCGAATGGAGCAGTGAAGAGTGATGATTACATCACATGTGCATAAAGTGTATAGTATAATTTTGTGAGATATATGTACCATGTTAATTGAAGTTCAGGCACAAATCATTGCACTCGCGCTGCCCAAGCACAATTTTCCCATTAAAATACCCAGAAGAATATTGGTGATTTCTAATCATCTTCCCTGAGTTACGCTGTGTATACTCAAGGAATCTAATTATTCAGAGAGGCTGACATTGATGGGTGGACAGCGAGACAATGCGCCAGTTAATCTTCATACCACAGATGTACTTAGCAGAGGCATTTGTTATTTTATTTTTCCTAAAGTTCGTGGTACGAAGTACACTTACAAGAGATCAGTCTGAAGTAAGCGTCTTCGCCACAATCTTGCGATTCAAGAGCTGGGGTCGACACCAGTTACCTACAGTGAACACGTTGTGACGATAACCACATTGACATTAGGAGTGCAGTTCATCTAGACGCCTCTAAGGAAGAGCCCTCATCACGAAAGACTCGACAACCAACCATTGCAGTACTTCGCAAGTTTGTGTTAACAGGCGAAAGCAACGGACAATAATCATCAGTCCCAAATTAAGTCTCAGTGAAGTCCTTTTAAAACCCTCTTAAGTCACTTTCATCCATATTTATTTTAATGCGTTAAAGATTAATTGATTATTAAATTTGTTATCTGTTATTTTACAAATTCATAGTTGATTCAGTTCTTATAGATATGACAGCGCATGTATGATCGAAAATCTTTAATATATACATATAGTTACAGCCATAGAGCCAAAATTACTTCTAACAGGAATTTCGCTGCATTTAACCAGCTGGGGGCTCGAACAAGCCAAACCATTGCTTAAAACTTCACAAGTTAATAGTGCTTTGCCCGATGCAGCATTGTTCTTGACTTCTGAATTATCTTGTGAACACTCCCTTGAGACAGAAACATCATTATCCTTTTATCTACAACTCTGCCAAGAGCAATCTTGTGCGAAGGTAGACACCTTTGAAGACCCATTTTAGATACTCTTCAGTTTTGGCCCACTACTGCAGAGCAAATGGGAGGCAAATCCCGTGACCGCCTACTTTTTTTCTTAACTTTATATAAAGTTTTTCTTATTTGAGATCTCATAATTTAATTACTTTTGATTTATTTAAGTTTTTCATCATTTATTTAGCAACAAATAGACGCTGAACTCAATATCTATTATTATTTATTGTTAAGTCCTTTTTACGCGTGGGAGTTAAGTGTGTGAGACTTTCACATGCCAGTCTAATTTTGATAGACACACATGTGAGCGCATCTGATATAGATGTATTTTGTGCAAATAGTTATGCGTACTTTTCTGCATCATCTTTGAATGCAGATGACGCACTTTTGTTGCGTTGATTTGTTGCTATACAAATCATCTTGAGGAATTCCGGAATATATTTTGTCAAAGAGAGACGTAATTTTTTCACGTACCTGCCCTGGGTCAAGGGAGGACATGCAGGCGTTTATGCCATTGTTATTTGATGGATGAAGAGGCCGGTCTTGAAGCAGCTTACCAAGAATCGTGCCAGTTTGTATATTTTTCTCGCCTTCCAATATATATACGGTAACCTTCCTGTATTGTCACGGCAGAGCTTCGGCTAGGGTGTTCAGCTGCTAGTGCGACCCTGACATCAGGAGCGATGATGTTCCAGATTAATATATGTAATACGTAAAGAAGTTAAAACATTGGTCCCTTCGTTATGACCATGTTTTTTTGTCAAGCCGTTGACCTCCAGCTCATAAGAACCGGTGATATCAATCAAACGGCTGTCTTGACATTTATTACACGATGTATGAATTTTACCATGATGAAACTACGTTTGAACTATTCGTCTACCAATGATGTTATTGTCTTCGTCTACCTACAATAAACATCGTATCGTCATTTAATGTACAACATGGGTCCAGTGTACATTGCTAACAGTTGGTCAAGTTGATGACCCATCGTTTCAGTGTTGTTGACCTGTCACCGTTAGCCTGCCCTTACGGCCCACATCACTATATTCGCGTTATCAAATAATAAATCGGCCACCACTGTAAGCCCGACATTTCTGGCATCACCCTCGCCAGCAGTAATCAAATAAACAAACACACAACACTCACAGTAACATTTATTTATATTCCTGTTATAAATTTTATATATCATTTATTATAATTTATTCTTATTAGATACAGTTGTACTATATTTTATATTTCCTGGAGATGTCAAACATGAGAGCTTTAAAATTTGATGGCAGAGAAAATGAAAAAAATTATAATTTTCAAAGTACTAACAAGTTAACAACCGATAATTTCAGAATGTAATTTTGCTGTTGTCTCGAACGTTCTATGGTTATTTTATAATAGTTTCCCATCGTACATTTCTGGTGCTTGTTTGGACATTTTCAACGTCCCTATTTCCACAAATTTTTATTTTAGTACGAGAGGGCGTTGTGTCGTGCAATCAATATTGCGCAATCGTACCGAGCATTCTCGCTATTTCGTGCCTCGTGTTTTCGAGATTGTGGACCCTTAACTGCCGAATTCATCTCATGAGCATTTTAATTCTTTATTTCGGGCTTTCGAAGTGAAGCTTTACAATTCTGCTTTTACGAAATCAAATTTCAAGCTGCTTTCAATAATGTCTTCATGCTGAAATCTTTGAATTTTCCAGTTTTATACTGTCGCTATAACTTTGCTTGTCTTCCATTATATTGTGCTATTTTCTTCAGTTTTATGCTTTTCAATCGATACGTTTTTCAGTAAGGCGTTCAGTTCATCAGTAATTTATTCATACAGTCAGTCACTTCAATTTTTCTGATGGCAAGTCACATATTTTGTCTTTGACTTTCTAAAGGCCGAATCAACGAAATGGTTTGGTCTTTTAAGGACTTTCTTCATTGCTCACGGACAACTCCATAAGTGCTCCCAACTCCGTGACACCAGCGAGGATCACCAATGTGTGTATACAGGACTCACACATTCTATAAATATTTTTGTGGTGGGTAGGTGTCTTCATTTTTTTATTTATTTGGCATGGCATCGGCCGTATGGCCTACTCTGTATGATTTCCAGCAGCTGAGGGATTTTTAAAGGGTGCAACTTGCACACGGAACTTCTTATTTTTATCGCCCTCATCCAAGAAGCCAGGCATCCTATTTCACAACTCAAGGTGTTATAGGGGGTCATATGGGGGGGGGGGGGGGGGGGGTGAGGGGGGGGGGGGGGGGGTCATGGGGGAGTGTGACATCAACAGGGACCACTGGTTCGGAAAATAAAATTGCACCACTTATATTCCCTGTGCTGGGACCGAACCTGGTACCTTTAGAATTAGATGCGGACGTTAAACATCTAAGCCACTCGGATGATGAACGAAACAACAGTAAAAGCACGTACAGTTTTAATTACTTAAGCAACATGATTTCATCAGATGGGATATATGTCATTGAGATATCGAACAGAATATGTTAACACAAACATCATTGCATAAATTGAGGAACATCAAAAGCAAACGTTTCGTATCGTTTATCGCAAGAAAACGCGTTATGAAGTGTTACATCGACGCAATATTATTGTATGGAAATGAGTCTTGGACACTGGGCAAGAAAAGCAAGGCAAACATTATTGGAATGCAACTGAAAAATGTTAAGAATTCAATGAACAGTTAAGATAACTAAGGAAGAATGCGTGTATAGAGCTAAAGCAAGAAAAAAAAAAGAAATATAACAACAAAAATGAGAAGGCAGTCAGCCTTTATTGTACATGTCATAAGAAGAGGAGCACTCGAAAACATTGTGGGTACTGAAAGATCGATGAAAACAGAGAGAAGAGGAAGACAGAGAGAAGAGATAATGGATAGCTTGATATTATGGCATAAGAAGAGATGAACAACAAAACTCATACATAACCCAAAAAATCGAGATCTGTGGAGGAACATGATAGGCTACACCTCCTGGCACAACACCTGACTTGACGTTGTTAGAAGTCAGATATTCAACAGTAACATTCCCAAAGAATAGAACTACTCAACCTCCCAGGCATATCGAAATGAACCATAAGGATAGTTGACCGTGTAATTGGCTTCATCATTATGCTAGCAATTAAAACTTCAACTTGATCATGAACACAGCCATTCCATTCAGTCGTCGAAGAAACGAGAAAGCATCTAGCCTTTGAGAAAAAATATACGAAAAAGAAAAGACATTGGAAGGTGATAAGTCCAAACTGATGAATTCATTCATGACAAGCAGTCATTGTTGTGGAACCACTACTGTAGGAGAAATGAAGGGAGAACCAAACGTGGACGTAGACGTTTACTGAGATCATTCATTAAAAAAATGATCAAGTAAATATGGACAGAGCTTCAGTGTTCAAGACCGGAGGCTTAGAGAAAACCCATACTCTCCACGGGAAACATGAGCGACAATGATAGAGTTATTTATTCAGTCACTTATTCACTCAGTAAGTTCTTCTGTCCACACGTTATTCAGTCACTGAGCTCTTCTGTCCACATGTTATTCAGTCAGTGTGTTCTTCTGTTCAAACGTTATTCAGTCAGTGAGTTCTTCTGTTCGCATGTTATTCAGTCAGTGAGTTATTCTGTCCACACGTTATTCACCCACTGAGTTCTTCTGTCCACACGTTATTCACTAAGTGAGTTCTTCTGTCCATACGTTATTCAGTCTGTGAGTTCTTCTGTCTACATGTTATTCAGTCAGTGCGTTCTCCTGTCCGCACGTTATTCAGTCAGTGAGTTCTTCTGCACACACGTTATTCATTGAGTGAGGTATTAATACCCGCCTTATTCAGTCGGTCAGTTATTCCAACAGTTAGTTATTGAGTACTTAAGTCTGTCAATCAGTCATTAAGTACATTTCCATGTGTCTTTCACGTAGAATGTGGCTTTATAGGAACTTCAGTTAACTGTTATTGCTGGGAAACTGCTTCGTTCTGGTCTTCTCTGTTCATATTCGTGCACTTCTATGAACCTTTAGCTGCTGACTGACAAAGCTGTATGTGGCCATCACTCCTACTGACGTCTTGCAGGGCAGCAGCAAACTATCTCCACTTTGCTCAGTCCGTGGCCACTTTCCGTACAGTGCCCGGCTCTGGTTCATGCTGTTTATCTCGGTCTCCACCGCTATCCACCAAGATTTATTTGGTGTGCTTCACTTTCGCCTTCCTTCTGAGGTCCATAGCATTGCAGTTCTGATTATTGTGTCAGGGTCTCTTCTGAGGTCCATAGCATGGCAGTTCTTGTGATCGTGTCAGAATCTCTTCTGAGTACATGGGCGAATCATTACCAGCATGTGCCTGTTATATTCGTTCACTGTTTACATTGAAATATTATTTTTATTCATTCATCGATGTAGCCACAGGGTTCCTTATCTTCAGTTTTATGAATCACTTTAAGATGTTGTATATTAGCATTTATCGACTATCTTATGAACGTATAGAATTTCAAAAGTGGCACTCATTATAAGAATTTCTTTCCAAGATGACTACGTGTAGTTTCCCGGGAATCTACGGGAAGACTAACAATAACCTACAACCACAACCGGGCATCTCATCAGAGGCTACCAACGGAATGTGTACATAGTCTGATGAACTGTATAGAAGAGTAAATCATTATTGTACTTCTGGAATAGAAACAAGAGTGTATCACATTTTAACTTTCAAACATGACAGAACAGTGTTTCAAAATTTAACGCCAAGAGGTGATAGAACAGTGTTTCAAAGTTTAACTCTGTCACATAATTTCGGGTCGATCTCTTCTTCACTACGACAGTAATCAGTTACATTTGTTGTACGTACTGATTACCTGGAATTTCCATGGGAATCGACACATATTTAATATTTACAATCATTTGACACTCCTTTTTGGTGATAACTCATCATATTTGCTTGGCGCTTCAGAGCTTTGCGGAGATTAACGCAAGTAAAACCCATATGGGCCCGGTCAGTTTTGCATAGTTTTGTTTGCTCAAGCCGTGTCAGGCGATAAAATTACTCGCCCGCAGACGAATTTTTGTGTGCGCAAGCGACGGATGAAGAGATTACTTACATGTGCGACACATTTTGGACAGATATGAATGACATCATCATTTCCTGTCCACCTGTTTCAGAGACATTGCTTTAGAGGAAAGTAAGATGTTACATCTGAAACACATTGTCGAAAGAGTGTACGGACTTGTCATTTCCATATATGGGAGACGGGACCTTTTGCGTCACGCACAGAATTTCCCACGTCGGAATAATTTTGAATTATATCACCTAAATACGCAGTTTTGAAACGATTGGCGGGGGTTCGAAATAGAGGAACAACCCAGTTTCTGATTAGACCCTACCTTAATCGTAACCAACAACTGCGGGGGAGGCGAAGTGCCATATAATCTGACACTGTTTATAACACTGTGAGAATCGATTGCCAAGACGACAACCAGACTGCCAGAGTTAGAATCAGAATTCCATTTATCTGACCGGACTTTGTTGGAGCATTTTGAAGGACTTTAAACAGCCCAGGAAAACTCTATAATTTTAATAAGGAAAACCGGGATCTGAGGAAACTGAACACACGGAGTCAAAGTGGGAATTTATTGTTAAAGTAACGATCCCCCAAGAACACGTATAAAAGGCACCTGCTAGTGCCTTAACCCACTTCTCTGAGCAACCCTTTTGTGAGCCAAGATTGGCGTAAGTTTTACATTTTACATTCTATATTTTTCATTACTAACATGTGAACTAATATGTATATATTGCCATGTGAATATTAATATGCGAGAATTGCTAGTGGATGTCCAAGTCATTTGAGGCTGGCAACCTCAGCATATAGAATGATGATTTCTTGAACCACCACTGCAAGGGCTAATGACTGCTTTATTGCTAGTTTCTTAAAGAGAACTAGAAAGCATAGGTAGTCCCAAGTTCCTTATGGAGTGTCGCGGAATTGCTTCCCCTGCTTTGCAGTATTCGTCCAACAGTGGCCAAAACTCAAGAGTATCTAATCTGGGTCTTCAAATGTGTCTACCTTCGCGCAAGATTACTCTTGGCAGAGTTGTAGATAGAAGAATAATGATGCTTCTATCTCAAGGGAGATTCATAAGATATTTCAGAAGTCAAGAACAATGCTGCGTTGGGCATGGCAATTGTTAACTTATATCTGATCCGCCGCCTTTTATGAAGAATTAAGCAATTATTAGTTTCAGCTCGTTCAAGCCCCCACCCTGATTTACTCAGTGTAATTCTTCTTGTTATGGTATAGCTCTGTTTAGAGTGTATTTAGTAAATTGACTGTACATCCAAAATGATTAAATCGACGTTAAATTTAGTATATTTACAAATAACAGATTTAATAATAACTTAGATTTAACATGGTTTTAAAAGAATGAATAATCATTTATCAGAAAAATTCTCTTCACTCATGTAATGTAATGAGGGTTTTAAGAAAGAAGTCACTTGGCAGCTTTTAAGTTTGACATAACTGCAAATGGTACGTGTTGCGCTAATCTTGTCGCAACTTATTCTGACTATATATTCTGACTATGCATTTTGACTATATTCAATTTTTTAATGCATGGGAAGTAACTCATGGAATTGTAGTCACTTTTATTTCTACAGTCGTCTAATCTTGATAGCATCGTCAGGAAGTTGTCTTATCTTGATAGCTAGGGTTGTTGATAATTTGTGTGTGAGCGATTTTAAGTCATAACCATGTATGGAGCGTTTTCCTAGAAACAGTTGGCAACTTGCGATGTCATTTCCTTTTAAGGTTCGAATCTTTAGTCGAACATCGTAGAACATTCTTTGTTTCGTAAATTAGCTGAGTTGTATTCGATTCGGGTGTTCTGCGCATGTCTTTGTTTGTGGCAGTGTTTGAATGATTTCCGCCCAGGGGAGTCTGAGCGAAAACGCTGGTAAGGCGAGACGTAGCGGTGTGCTAACGTCTTCGCTTAGATTATTCAGGAAGGAGTCCTCATCATTGTTGTTCCTTTCTTGAGATGATATATCTCTATATTATTTCAAATGCCTGGAGGCATATGTGATTTATGTGATTTAATTCCTGATGAACAGGTAACTGAATCCTTTTCGCTGAGTAACTTTATCGCCATCTTGTGATGTTGACTTTTGCCTAGCCTGCCTCATTATAGAGTCTATGATATGACAAGTTTGCTCAGCTCACGATCCACTTATATTGTCACGCATCGATTGATGCCTGTCCTAAGGACCATTTGCTTCCTGAACTTTATTGATGGATCTAGGTTTGATACCTTTGCTGTTTAAGGAACATAGAGGACGATAATGTGACGCTCAAAAGACATGCCTGTCTTGTTGAGGTCAAATATAGGAGACTAGATTTAATCTCCTAGTTGATATCTACTAGCTCTTATGGAAAGGGGAAGTTTACTACCTGACTACATGTACAGCTGATTACGATATTCTAAAAGGCATATGATTTACATTATTATGATGCTTTCTGATGTTCCTGTTGAATTGACTACGTCGATGATACAATGACTGTTGTACTATACCTGTGATGTTTCTGCATAACGATGTCCATGCATTTTGTCATTGTGGCGTACACAATATATATTGCCAAAAAAACATCACTGCTGTTAAAAGCTTTATTGACTTTCTACGTTGTATGGTCTGATGTGACGTCCATGTATGATACTGTAGCTATCTGACTCTATCCTTACGTCACACACTTAAACCAGACTAAAGACACCATGTTACTCTGCCTCATCATCCCTGGTGTCTGAGGGTGATACACCACTCTGCAAGTGCCAGTATTATGATACCTTTGGAAAGCAGATGAAATACAACACCCTCAACATTGTGTGGCAAATGTGACATCATCCACGGAACATTTACACGCAACACACATTTTGCTACGCAACATTTGGTGGCCATAAGCTGGTTTGGTCTGGTACCAGCATACACGGGGTCCCTTACCCACTTAATTCTACATGATATCAACATTTCAACATTTTTTCAAGACATCAACATAAAGAATTCTGAGACTACTCGGCGTTGCCCGATAAATGTCGAAATTGCAGTTTTGCCATAAAGCAAGAAATTTGACAGTACCCGGCGTTGTATATATTGCCGGATAACACAAGTTGCTGCTATCAAGGTTCCAGGTTGCTGTAGTTGTTGAGAAGGCCAAGTTCTGGTTGCTACGAGTTCTTGAGAAGGCCAAGTACCGATTCAAGCAATTTACTCCTGGATAAGAAGGTCAAGTGCAGTAATTACACTACCTGTACACTGCCTGTACTGTTTAGAAGCTCAAGTCTCAACCATCGTCTTAGCTGTTTCATGCAAGTTCAGATGTGTGATCAACGTTGGATCTTCGATCTTAGAATGCTGATTACCACCTGTTTTTTGCTGTACTGACGATTGGAGTTCTATATGTTAAGTGGCCTGTTTGTTTGTGAACTGTGCCCTTATACTTCTACTGAGTCTTCTGTATTTCTCATTCTTCTGTTTACATGTTATATGTTTATACGTTATTTGTATATTTATATTTATATGTTTATGTTTCTGCGGGTTTTCGGTTGGGCGGTGTCTCCCTTAGATCATACCACGTCATAGAGGTCGTCTATCGTGAGCGTTTTCTGTAGGGTGTGCAAATTTTCGATACTGGAATTTGCAAAGCGACTTCTGTTGCTATTTTTTGTTAGTTGTGATGACATGTGTTAGTATTGTTTTCGTTATTTTTCTGCATTCTTTAGTTCTGTTTTGATTAGTTTGTATTTGCTAGCCTACTCTTTTTTATTTTTTAGTTTCATATACCATTTTTGTTTATACACTGTGGTGTCTTGTATTTGTATTATCTTCTCGTAGATATCATCACATTTTTTGTGATATTTCTTCAATTTTCGCTTTATTTTTTGTTGATTTCTACGAATGTTTTCGTATTGTTGCTAAATCTTTGTTATTGTTTACATTGTATTGTTTACATTGTATTGTTTACAGTGTAATGTTTACATTGTTATTGTTTACATTGTGATTGTGTTTACATAGTCATTGGTTACACTTATAGTAGTTAATTCACATTTAATAGTGGGTTATGCTTATGCATTACTAATACACTGATGATTAATAAATGATGAATAGTATTGTGCACTATTGAATGGGAAGTGCACCTATGATCAAGAGTTGATTGATGATATTTCAACAAGGTCTATACACAAGTTCTTTGATCTAAGACTTGTTTCCCACAAAGATTGGGATAATAATATAGTGTTGTGAGTAAGCAAGTGCTTCATTTAAGACTTGCTATAATTACATTTGAAATAAGATAATTAATTATTTCAGGTTGTGGACTCATATTATTACTCATCATGTCTACATTTGAGCACTTTATTGAGCAGGGTAAATTGCTTGGGAAGACTGGTGATAAGTTAGAAGAATTTGCAACTGCTCAATATGATAAAGCAATGGAAGCTGAGCAAAAGAAACTGCAGATGCAGGTGGATGAAAAAAGATTCCAAATGGAAATGGAAAAACAAAAAAGAGAAGCTGAGTCTGGAAATAAAAGACTTGAGGCTGAAAATAAAAGACTTGAAAAAGAGGCTGAAAATAAAAGACTTGAAATAGAGGCTGAAAATAAAAGACTTGAAATAGAGGCTGAAAATAAAAGACTTGAAAAAGAGACTTGAAAAAGAGGTTGAAAATAAAAGATTAGAAAAACAAGCTGAAGCTGAAGAAAGGAAGTTACAAAGAGAGTCTGATGAGAGAAAAGCAAAAATGGAGCATGAAGAAAAACCCTTAGCTTTGGAAGTTGAGAAATTAAAAGTGATGAACATGGGTAATGCTAATGATGCAAATAAGGTCTCAGATAAGACTAATGCAAGCACTTTCAAGCTTAATCTACCACCATTCAATGCTTCCATCGACGATATAACATTCTATCTGGACAGATTTGAAACTTCATGTAAAGTACATAACATAGATAAATCACTGCAGGTTTATCATTTGTCCAAAATACTTAGAGGTGATGCTTTGAGTATGTTAAGCATGGTAGATGAGCCTGACAAGAACAACTATGAGGTTGTCAGGGCTATGTTGTTAAAGAAATACCAACTTGACGAAGACGGCTGTCGTCTTCAATTTAAAAATATGTTGCCAGAAACTGGAATGCAATTCTCTGAATTCATTTCAAAGATACGTCTTACTTTTTCACGTTGGGTGGAGCTGTCTAAGATAGAAAAAACTTATGAAGGACTTATGGACTTAATACTTAGAGACAAAGTCATGTCTTCTGTTAATGAGTCTTTCCTTGCTTTCCTTCACGAACGTAAACCTAAAACAATAAAAGAAATGTAAGATTTCTGTAGCCAGTATATAACTGCGCATCCTCACGTAACCATTGGTAACACTAAAGTAAAAGAAGGTATGCCAGTTGCTTCGGCAGCACCTTATGGTCAAAACTCTAGTCATAGATTCCAACAAAATTTTGATAGGAAAAGTAACCGTAGTTACGGTCAAAATTATGGAAATCAATTTCAGGGTGATTCTTCTTCGAAGAATTGGAGACGAGCTGACAGTCCTCGTTACTTCCAACCTAATAATTTTAGGCATTTCAGAAGAGGATATGGTAACAGAGGCTTTCCTCGCGTAGACCTCAAAACCAAACAAATAGATGTTCACATCAATGTGGACATGATAATAATCATGGAAACTGTAGTTCGAAACAGGATAACAATTATAATAGAGACACTAATAACTACAGAGATAATAACAACAGTGATAACTTCAGAGGTAATAGTAGTCGCGGTAGATCTCAATACAAAAAAAAGAGATATCAGCAGGCTAACTCTGTTCAACAAGAATCTCAGGGAGCTTGTAATCAGGTTTCTGATAATAAAAACTCTGACGCTGTCACTTGTTCTTCTTTTGACTTTGGGAGAGCAAACAAATGCCCCCAATGCAGTACTCTGTTCGAACCGACTACAATATCGACTTTGAGTTGTGGTCACCCTCTCCCCGCTCTTCCTGCTTCGGTCGCACATGACGGGAGAGGTTCTCTAATCCTACATAAGGGTCTTGTTAATAATACTCCGGTCTCACTACTTTTCGATTCCGGATGCACCACTATTGGTGTTAGACAATCGCTTGTAGAACCATCCTGTGCGACAGGAAGGGTTATCAAATGTGTCACATTTGGCGGCACTCTAGAAAAATATCCTACTGCTGTAATTCACATTGCCACTCCTTTCTTTACGGGAGATGTGCATGCCTGTCTCTTACCTAATCCTATTGCGGACCTTATTATTGGTCGTATTCACGGAGTTAGGGAATGTACCCCACAGCAGATTGCTGCTTGGGAAGATGATAATATGCAAGCTACCAATGCAGTGGTTACAAGAGCACAAGCTCTACAAACACCACAAACTTCGTTGAATAATGATAGCGTTGAAGTTCATAGCCAAGATAGTAACTTGGTTATTTCTCGTGACTCGTTCATAAAATTACAAGAAGAAGATCCGACGCTAAAAAAATTCTTCATTCTTGCGAAGAAAGGTGATCCAAATAAGGATACACAAAGAAAATCTTGGATAGAAATGAAAAACGGCGTACTTGTACGTATGGTACAAGACTCGGCTACGTCAGCACATTCGCAAATTCTTGTTCCCAAGAGTATGAGAGTGCAAATATTGCAACATGCTCATGACTCGCAATGTGCTGGACACATGGGATTTTCCCGTACAAAGTCGAGGGTCCTTGCGGCTTTCTTTTGGCCCTTTGTTAACAAGGACATTCGTATATACTGCCGATCATGTCAGGTATGTCAGGAGGTCAAATCTAGAGGACCACGACATGCTGCGCCTATCCAGGCTGCTGATATCCCTATTCGGCCATTTCAGAAAATGGCCATAGATATTATTGGCCCTTTTAAGATAAAGTCGGCCAGAGGACATCAGTTTATCCTTACATGTGTCGATATGTGCACACGTTGGCCAGAGGCTATCTGTTGCGTGATAAATTCTCGCAACATCATTTTATTACAATATCTATTTTATAACGCAAGGGCAACAACTGCTTGAAATTTATAGTTACTTTTCTCGGTAAGCATTTGTCTTCTCGCGTTGGTATCGAATGCAGTGGAGTTTTTGAGCTGTGGTCATTTTTTGCGCTGGACTGCGCATGACTTGTCTTGCTTTTTGGTCGATCGGTTTCCGCCCACCACTAGTGGAGTGAGCGATTTGGAATGGCGAAAGAGATGCCTCATTGAAGAGGGGATCTCCGCTATTTTTTGTTCTGTCAGGGATGTGTAGTCCTCCTAATGGATATTTCGTTTATTCGAGATAATACCTCTAGTGTTTCCCACATGTCGGGAGGCGTGATATTTCTGTGTATTTCCGGAAGGCAAGGTAAATTAACATTTTCATTAACTCTATCGATTTTTGGTCGTGAACGATTTCTGGCTCATAGCCTGTCTTCGAAAGTCGTCGTCACGAGATGTTTTCCTAGCTCACATGTCGCTGTATTGTGCTGCATCGGTTGATGCAGGTCCCAAGGACTATTACTTGCTACTTGGTTACCTGAACTAGGTTTGAAAAAACCTTTGTTATCTAGAGGATATTTTTGAGGACATTATTTATACTTCGGCAGACGTGTCTGTCTTGCTGAAGTCAGATTAAGGAGAGTGAACTGATCTCATACATCTGGTTATCTCCTGGCTGTTATAGAAAAGGATGGAGTTTCACCTGACTACATTTACAGCACTATGAAATATAACATGCATCTGACTCATCATTGTAATGCTGTCTACCGTCTATTGCTGTATTGAATGTTGCTGTGATAATGACTGTTTGATGTGCCCACATATTCGCGTAACCATTTTGTCACTGTGGCGTCCCCAATAAATAATGAAGAAAAACGTCAACGGCTGTTACAAGAATCATTGACTTTATACGTCGTGAGTTTACTGACGTCCTATGTGGATTGCCCTGTTATTTTTGTATGAACATTGTTTTGACTGAACACATCTGCACACTACACAAAACCAGACATGCGGATACCATCCATCATCATATGGCATCACGCATCACTATCCCTCTAAAGAGCATATCTACTACAGATATCGCAGATGCTCTTTGGCTGATATTTTCTCGCTTGGGGTTCCCCAGAGAAATACTGTCTGACCATGGCACTCAACTCATATCTGATACTATGTCTCAAGTAATGTCTACCTTACACATTAAAAGATCTCTCAGTAGCATCTATCATCCTATGTCTAATGGGTTAGTTGAGCGTCTGAATAGAACGCTCAAGACTTTACTTGGTAAGATAACTGAAGATCATCCTCAAGATTGGGACAGGGTTTTACCCGCGGCTCTCTTTGCCTATAGAGAGGTCCCAAACGCACACACAGGATTTTCTCCCTTTGAACTTGTCTTTGGCGCGCGTCCGCGCGGCCCTATGTCTTTATTACACGATCTCATCACTGCCGATGATATTAGTGATGACACTCAATCTTCATATGAGTATGTCATTGCTCTTAGGCAAAGATCATTGATGCATGCATACTAGCGACTGCTTCATCAGAAATTGCTAAAGAAAAAGCAAGACAGTTTGCTAACGAGAACAGATGTCTACGACAACTTTGTCCAGGTGACAAAGCATTCGTCCTACTCCCTAGTAGGGAAAATAGACTTCTGATTGCATGGAAAGGTCCATATGCAATAGTCTCACGAATTTCCGATGTTGACTATGTGGTCGATATAGATGGAAAGCATAAAACTTTCCATATCAACATGCTCACGGAATTTCATGAGCGTCCAGACTATTTGCTGCCTATTTTCCAGGCAACGGACGATTCTTCTGTACCTCATGGTCATTACTCATCCCTGTCTGTCATACAGGATGAGGAATCTGTTTTTTCTGATGTCGATCTTCCTCTTCCAGTGGTTCCACTACATTCCATGGAATCTTGGAAAGATGTCTCCATTTCTCCTAATCTTTCTGTTGATGAACATCGTCAAGTCTCGTCGATGTTACAGACATTTAAGGATGTTCTAACCGACATCCTGGGTCACACGCATGTCATAGAACATGACATAATTCTTACCGACAATAATCTTATTAGGGTTAGGCCTTATTCTATCCCTATACACTTTCAGTCACAAGTGGAAAAGGAATTGGATGAAATGATCCAATTAAACATAATTGAACCATCGACTTCTCCATATTCTTCTGCCATGGTTATTGTTCGGAAGAAAGATAAGAACATACGAATTTGCGTTGATTATCGCAAATTAAATCAAGTCACAAAGTTCGATGCTGAACCTATGCCTTTACTAGAAGATCTACTTATTAGACTTTCTAATTCTAGATTCTTCACTAAACTTGACTTGTCAAAAGGTTATTGGCAAGTGCCTTTAGCAGATCATGCCAAACCTCTGACTGCTTTCTCTACACCTAGGGGTTTATTTCAATGGAATGTAATGCCTTTCGGTCTTATGAACGCCTCTGCTACTTTCGTTCGCATGATACGTCGAATTCTTTCTCATCGTTCAGACGTCATCGCATACTTAGATGATATCTGTCTCTTCAGTGATTCCTGGGAAGATCACTATTTGGGTTTATATGACCTACTGTCCACTCTACGTGAGTTTAATTTGACAGCAAAACCTTCTAAAGCCTATGTTGGTTTTGGTGAAATCTCTTTCCTCGGTCATCGTGTTGGTCATGGTCTCTTGAAGACAGAAGACCACAATACTTCGAAAATATTGAACATCTCTGTACCTAAAACGAAGAAACAAGTCCGTAGTCTCTTGGGTCTAATTCAATTCTATGGGAGATTCATCCCGAATCTATCTTCGATCATGGCACCTCTCTCAACTTTTTTGAAGAAAGGGTCGCCTAATCTGGTTCGTTGGTCTCAGGAATGTCAATCTTCCTTAGACCAGATCAAGAAAATATTTTCTTCTCCTCCCATCCTAAGATTACCTACTCTTGATAGGACTTTTGTTCTTCGAAGTGATGCTTCATCCACTGGGATCGGAGCAGCACTTATGCAGGAATATGCTGAAACTCTGCATCCTGTCATGTACATTTCTAGAAAACTAAATGCGGCAGAGAGGAACTACTCGGTTTTAGACCGTGAATTCTTGGCTATGGTTTGGTCTATTCTCAAACTACAAAGATTCCTCCTGGGCGCACATTTCATTCTAGAAACTGATCAGAAAGCTCTTACAGCTATTCAGACTAAGAACTTGAAGAGTTCGAGATCCACTCGATATGCTATTGCTTTTCAACCTTTTCACTTCACGGTACGAGCTATCCGTGGGTCGGATAATGTGATGGCTGACATTCTGTCTAGATGCCCACATGATTCCAACTAATACTTCTGTTTTATTTCTAGATATACGACAGAGCCATAACACACCTATATTACTACAATACATTAGCACAACTGTCCTCACTTTAGGTGAACACATACTATTGTGCTTTGTTATCATCTTCTTCTGTTCCCATCTTTAATATAAGAAGAAGACTGAGTAGTTAATATAAGGGCCGAAAGTTTACTCGGCCACAAATTGTTCATAATAATGTATTGTATAGTATGAAACTTAATGGCTATTAAATAGAATTATATTGGTTGTTTTTTCTCAGCATGTTATTGTTGATCGGAGAAGCTACCTTTCTGTTGTCAAACATGGAGAGTTCCACATTGTACACTTTCCTTGGAACGACAGGAGATGTGTCCTGGATCGTCATTTATGTTTAATTTCATTATGTAATGGTATTATTAAACATTTAGATAATGTAATATTTAACATTCTATATCAGATGTGTACATCCATTCTAAGCGGTATTAGAATATGACACTGCTATTTGATTATAATGATATGAACTTGCATATTTATATTGTATTTTCATGCAAGCGTAGTGTGTGTTGGTGGCACCTCCCCGATATATTTTTTCTTGAATCAGATTTTTTATCTGTTGAGAAATATTCTCACCAGACACTTTATGTGTCAATTTAAACTCATATTAGGCAGTGCAATTAGTTATCCCCGCATAATTCGTGCGTTGTTAAACCGCTTTTGGTTTTACTCTTGGATATTTAAAAAAAAAAATGTTGCACATTTTTTTTTTTATCGGGAGGTGGCGGTAATGTTGCGCTAAACTTGTCGCAACTTATTCTGACTATATATTCTGACTATGCATTTTGACTATATTCAATTTTTTAATGCATGGGAAGTAACTCATGGAATTGTAGTCAATTTTATTTCTACAGTCGTCTAATCTTGATAGCATCGTCAGGAAGTTGTCTTATCTTGATAGCTAGGGTTGTTGATAATTTGTGTGTGAGCGATTTTAAGTCATAACCATGTATGGAGCGTTTTCCTAGAAACAGTTGGCAACTTGCGATGTCATTTCCTTTTAAGGTTCGAATCTTTAGTCGAACATCGTAGAACATTCTTTGTTTCGTAAATTAGCTGAGTTGTATTCGATTCGGGTGTTCTGCGCATGTCTTTGTTTGTGGCAGTGTTTGAATGATTTTCGCCCAGGGGAGTCTGAGCGAAAATGCCGGTAAGGCGAGACGTAGCGGTGTGCTAACGTCTTCGCTTAGATTATTCAGGAAGGAGTCCTCATCATTGTTGTTCCTTTCTTGAGATGATATATCTCTATGTTATTTCAAATGCCTGGAGGCATATGTGATTTATGTGATTTAATTCCTGATGAACAGGTAACTGAATCCTTTTCGCTGAGTAACTTTATCGCCATCTTGTGATGTTGACTTTTGCCTAGCCTGCCTCATTATAGAGTCTATGATATGACAAGTTTGCTCAGCTCACGATCCACTTATATTGTCACGCATCGATTGATGCCTGTCCTAAGGACCATTTGCTTCCTGAACTTTATTGATGGATCTAGGTTTGATACCTTTGCTGTTTAAGGAACATAGAGGACGATAATGTGACGCTCAAAAGACATGCCTGTCTTGTTGAGGTCAAATATAGGAGACTAGATTTAATCTCCTAGTTGATATCTACTAGCTCTTATGGAAAGGGGAAGTTTACTACCTGACTACATGTACTGCTGATTACGATATCCTAAAAGGCATATGATTTACATTATTATGATGCTGTCTGATGTTCCTGTTGAATTGACTACGTCGATGATACAATGACTGTTGTACTATACCTGTGATGTTTCTGCATAACGATGTCCATGCATTTTGTCATTGTGGCGTACACAATATATATTGCCAAAAAAACATCACTGCTGTTAAAAGCTTTATTGACTTTCTACGTTGTATGGTCTGATGTGACGTCCATGTATGATACTGTAGCTATCTGACTCTATCCTTACGTCACACACTTAAACCAGACTAAAGACACCATGTTACTCTGCCTCATCATCCCTGGTGTCTGAGGGTGATACACCACTCTGCAAGTGCCAGTATTATGATACCTTTGGAAAGCAGATGAAATACAACACCCTCAACATTGTGTGGCAAATGTGACATCATCCACGGAACATTTACACGCAACACACATTTTGCTACGCAACAGTAGGTTCTGCTCCCGCTCCGTTTTTGGGATCTGTGCAGATAGGTCACCGGAGTTCTCGCGTCTCTGGTCAAGGATAAAGGCGCAGCACGTTCTAAGTAAGATCAGGGAGTAACTGCAAAGCTGGTCCCGCGTCTCTAAGACGCTCTGATGATGGTGTCTAGTTCTACGTCAGCTCCTTTGTGGTAAAGTGGGATATTATAAATAATTATAGGGAACTTAGTGTACTGACTGAGATCAGCTGTGAAGGTATCTATATCTAATAATGGTAGTGTATTATAGATGACCTTACTTGCTACCACATATTTATACCTCAGTCAGAATTATTCTGGAATATTGTGATGACTACGTTGAATGTCTAGGGTTTTGTAAATGATGAAGTGTAAGTCACAACAACAACAGACAGATAAACAATTTAATTTATTCCACCACACGTGACAACACTGTGACACTAACACACATTTAACACTCTATAAGACTATTCTTAAATGAGGCACTGGTAAATTTTCAAATATCAATATGTATTAAGTACTTTTCATTAATATATATGTGTCCTGATTCAAATACAAAGTGAACCAGGAATCACAATCAATTTTAATTACAAGTTATATGTACAGAATTTATCAATATGAATCTTGTAGTGACATATTTTTTTAATATTATCTTATGTGTGTCAGTTGTGTAGTGGTACTATGAGGTAATACTGGTTTTGTTTTTCAAGCTATGTTGGTATTTGTCATCATGACTTCAAGAGTTTGTTTCTGTTGGAACTAGTATTGGAGATGTTCTCAGTTCCGTTCATTAAAACAATTAATTTCCCCTCTTAATTTTATACAATGTTATTTTAAGATGGGGGTACATAATGTTGAGCTCCGCTGGCCACATAGGCTTATCTGTCGTGATGGCGGCAGGAAAAGACTCCTCTGCTCGATTGCTCTTCTGTGTTCTGGAGACACCTTACTGTTTGCTATATGGACCAAGGAGTATGCTGTCCTCTCTGGATTCAGCAAAGCTCTGACCAGGTGCTGCTCAATAACTTTAGGACCACAGTCCCTGAAACAAGAAGGTTGTACCTCCTACTTCAGAACTAATTTATACTCTATTTCTACACTGAGCACAATACATAACAAACACTGAGTTCAGAGCGGTAGGCCAACTGTCAGCTTCATCTGAAATAATTTACACCAGTATATTCCTCCCTAATGATCACTACGCCTCTGCAATTCCAGCATTATTTCTTTCTAGTCAATAATATAGGTGTCAGTGTACTGCTTGGCAATTCCATGTAGTTTTACTTTCCTCCGACACCTTCTGTTCTGGCTGGAGCACTATAGAGGTTTTACCTCATGTTCGCTACTGAACCACACATATATACAGACATAAATTATCAATTTACATTCAATTTTCATTAAAAGATATCAAATATTTCAAGCTTACCACAATTCATGGAAAAATAAACAGTTTCGTTGACTGGCAATGAATAGGCACAACTTCCGATCTGCCTCTGTCCCAGGCTTTTATTTAGAAAAAATATGCACTGGTGCTCAACGCACTGTTTCTTAGTAGGTTTATTACAAGATGTGGCCCGGAACAGACGCCCTGAATTGAGTATATTGGCAGCTCTAACCAATCATGCCATGTTTACCTACTTTTCAAAAAATATTACCCTTCTTACGTTTCCCCTAACAACTAAACTAGTATTTGCAGTCCAACTAATCGTGTTTAGTCTTACATCTCATTCCCGCCAATCAAATAGGAGTTAACATGGTAGGCTATTTCCGTAACGTAATGTTTTTCAAACACGTTATAAAAAAATTTTATGAGCAGAAATGATTTCATGCTGTCAGGCACCCCCACTATTGTATTTTGGCCATAACTATTTTATTAACAGACTAAAGGCGTAACACATAACATATTCTTTGTCAGCAAGTCCTAAGGAACCCAAATATATATATTTAATGGAGCCAATATGCATTTTCTTCTAGGATAGTCGTGCTGTTACTACCTCCTCACTTCCAAACTTTAGGGTGTCTGGGTACTGTCATGTTTTCAAACGTAAACCAGTATAATGTCATATTTCCTAATAAGAATTTTGTTAGTTTTTTAAAACCTAACTCTGGTATGGGTAGTGTTTTTTATCACTGTCGATTTGAAAAAAAGCTAGTGCTTGTGGCCTTACACGCGTGATGGTAGTAATTGTGTATCGCGCGACTGTGGTAGTATTGCCTGCGTCCCCGCTTTCAGCTCTCCCTTCTTTCTATCTTTAGTCCATCTGTCTTTCGTTTTAGGTAACGTAGTGTATAAAAAGACATGAATGGAATTTTAAATCTAGGTCAACCTGCGTATCTCAAGGTTTTTCTTAGAAATGCAGCACAAGTTTTATCGTAGAAGGCGGGTATTGCAGCAGTCGGCTTTTACTATCAACGTGAAACGTTACAATTTGCAGACGAAGTAGAAAACAAGGGGGATTTCGAGTACAGTCATTGTGACAGCACTGTTCTTTACCATTCTTCTTTCCTTTTATTGAAGTTATTTGTTAGGCTTTACATTTACGTTTTAATTTATATATGTGGATTAGAATTTCTCACGACATCCTTATACCTTCACTTTGTTCCAGAGATTAGTACCCGCACTGGTAGCACCAACTAGTATGGTAAAAGAATAGAAACAAAACGCTCTTCTGAGTATTGCGTTTCCTGACACATACTTATGTGTCTTCCTATTCCAACATCTCATCTACCTCAGAATTTACCCTCGATCAGAATTAAACTTAATCCCTCGAGAGAAATCTTTCTTCATATTTAAATTGAATAGCTTTAGATTTACTTTACATTCAAATGAAAAGGTTAATAGTATAGATAGTATATGTTTACAATTTTACATCTACACTGGTTGAAAAATGTTCACAATAAAGATTGAATATGTTTTCAGTTACATTTTCACTGGTTGAAAATGTTCACAATATAGACTGAATATGTTTTCTTTTACATCTACACTGGTTGAAAACTTTCATTAATTTAAAACGAATAGGTTTACATAGACATTTTACACTGGTTGGTAAATGTAAATATTATAATTAGAATGTACATCATTTCTTTCATCTTTTCCTCTCTGCTCCAAATGGAACTTGGGACTACCTATGCTTTTTAATTCTCTTTAAGAAACTAGCAATAAAGCAGTCACCAGCCCTTGCAGTGGTGGTTCATGCAATCACCATTCTATACACAGAGGTTACCAGTCTCTAATGACTTGGAAATCCACTAGTAATTTTCTCATATTAATATTTACAATGCAATACATACATATTAATTCACATGTTAGTAATGAAAAATATAGAATGGAAAATGCACAACTTACGCCAATCTTGGCTCAAAGACTGTTTGCTCAGAGGAATAAAGGCACTGAACTAGGCCTCTTACACGTTTTCTTAGGGGTCGTTATTTTGATTAACAGTGAATTCCCACTTTGACTCCGTGTGTTCAGTTTCCTCAGATACCGGTTTCCTGATTAAAATGGTTTTCCTGGGCTCTTTAAGTCCTTCAAGATGTTCCACAAAGTCCGGTCTGATATATATGAAATCTGGTTCTAACTCTGGCAGTCTGGATGTAGTCTTGGCAAGCGATTCTCACAGTGAACTAGACTTGCAAAAAGTGTCAGATTATATTGCAAGTCTTCCCTCGCATTTGTTTGTTCCGAGGCTAAGCAGAGGGCCAATCATTTCAAACATGCGTATTTTGTGGGGTAATTTCAAAATTATTTCCGCCTGAAATAATGTGCGGGATGCAAACGGTCACCTCTCCCATATATGGAAGTGACCCGTCCGTACACTCTGTCAGCAATGTGTGTAAGATGTAACATCTTACTTTCCCATAAAGCAATCTGTTCGTGAAAGTCGGACAGGAAACGATTATGTCATTCATGTCTTTCCATAAGGTGTCTCCCCGTAGTGGCTATCAAACTTTCAGCGTATTACCATCTTGGCGAAGAACGCACCCTGACCTTATCAGCGATGAAGCAAATACGCTGGGCGATTTTAATGCTAGTCTGTCGTCTGATGTCGGCCACACCCGAGATTAACCAACGTGGTTATCGATTAATATTGCATCACCTGTCTACTTGACAAGACGAATTATGCTGAGAGAAGTGTAAGAATGTTTGAAATTACAAAATATCTGCTACATAGCAGAGAAAGAAAGAGGTGCCGACCATGAAAAGCATGTAATAAGTCAGTACAACAAATGTAACTGATTACTGCCGTAGTGAAGCAGAAATCGACTCAAAATAATTATGTGGCATAGAGCAGGGAGGGAAAGATGAAAGAAATGATATACATTTTAATTATGATATTTAGATTTACAAACCAGTGTAAATGTCTGTGTAAACATATTCACTTAAAAAAAATAATAAAAGCGTTCACGCTTTTCAACCTGTGTTAATGCTTATTTCTCATCGAGGGTAAAAGTCTGAGGTAGATGGGATGGTGGAACAGGAAGATGGGGACACATAAGTATGTGTTGGGAAACTCAATACTCAGAGGGTATTCGTTTCTCTTCTTCTACCATACTAGTTAGTGGTACCAGTTAAGGGTACTATCTCTGGAACAAGAAGGGTACAATTGGCCTGTAGTTGAAGCGAGATACCATTATCAGACGTTGATTTCTTCTTCTGCGTTCATCCTGAAAAAGACGTTGGTTGCGTCGTGTTGCCGTTTACAGCAAGGCTGCGACATCTGCGCCTTTCCGCCCGACACATCCGACTTCAGCACAGCATTTTTAGGACCGGGTTTGCCTAACCACTTCGATCCCTACTCTCTCAGCCAAACTGCAGTGATGCAGCCTGTTTCCAGGACCACCACTTGGAGGTGGAGTAGGGTCATTCAGCTAATAGTCGCTGACTGCATTCCACTATTGACGCATCTTAGGTACCAGACGTGGATTTAAAGACGAGGGACAAACTTCTGTAGACACTCCCTGACACTTCTGGGAATGTGCTGCGCCCTACAAGCTTGACCAGTGACGAACGGGATCAGCGATTCATTCTACCAAAAACCAAAACATCAGAAGGAGCAGAACTGTCACTGACAGCTAAGTAACACATAAAAGCTGCCAAGTTACCTCCTTTACAAACTACCATTATATCACACAGTGATGATACTTTTCTGATAAATCATTATTCCTTTTTAAAACCTTGTTAAAACTTAAGTGATTATTAAATTCGTTGTTTGTAAATTTACAAATTTAACGTCGATTTAATCATTTTTAATGTACTGCATGTTTGTCTCAGTCAATTTGCTAAATACACTCTAAACAGAGCTTACCAGAATAAGAAGAATTCCACTGAGTAAATCAGGGTGTGGGTTTGAACGAGCTTAAACTAATACTAATCATTGCATAAATCTTCATAAAAGGCGGCGGATTAGATATGTTAACAATTGCCCTGCCCAACGCAGCATTGTTCTTGACTTCTGAAATATCTTATGAATCTCCCTTGAGATAGAAGCATCATTATCCATCTTTCTACAACTCTGCCAAGAGTAATCTTGCGCGAAGGTAGACACCTTTGAAGACCCATATTAGATACTCTTGAGTTTTGGCCACTGTTGGACCACTACTGCAAAGCAGGGGAGGCAATGCCGTGACAAACTCCAAGAGGTGATAGAACAGTGTTTCAAAGTTTAACTCCAAGAGGTAATAGAACAGTGTTTCAAAGTTAAACTATAAGTGGTGATAGAACAGTGTTTCAAAGTTTAAATTCAAGAAATAATAATAGAGGGTTTAGCAACTGAACTTCCAGAAGTGGCGTAGAAGTATATGGAGAAGTTATGAAAACGGAATCGCTTTCAAAGATCCAGAAGTGTCACAAGAACAGATCGCCTGTAGGTGGCTAACTAGTCTCAAGTACTGAAAGAATGGATTAAAAAGTACCAGAAGAATGGTTCACTATAAAAAATGCAGTAACGCAGCAACATATTTTCGCAGATTATTCTTCAGTGGTGTTAGAAAAGTGAATCTGTGTGAAACATTCAGAGGTTCTGGAGGCTGTCGCTGTAGTAAAACGGCGTGGAGATGTTTGGGTATGTCATTGCGCGTACGGAAAAATTGTGGTAAAAAAGCAGTGCCAGACTAATAGTACGAGCAAGACATTTGCCAGGTGCCAGACGTGTTCCTTTTGGAATGGCACCCACAAAATATTTGATGGTGTTACAAGTCCACGTCAGAGAGGTTACTGGCAGATTGTCTTAATACATATTATCTTGATCTTGGTATGTGACCATACGTTGTCAGCTTATTCCTCTTTATGGTAGTCAGAACTAACAGAACTAGTGTAAGAGATAATATTGTGTTCATTAAGAGAGTACCTTTTTATTATAATTTTAAGTGCAATATATGAAAAATGTGGATTGAGTTGACCTCAAAATGGTCATCCGCAGTGGTTTATTCCAAAGAATTACGTACAGTACATGTTTAATTTTTTATTATCTCCTTTTTAAAATAGCCTCCCTGTAAGGGTAAGCGTCTATCCCAACGTTCCTGGTACTATTTGAAGGAATGATGGAAGTCTTCAGCTATGATGTGACTAAGTATTTCCTCAAAGTTACTATGTGACTAAAGATTTCCTTAATGTTACTATGTGTGCCATAACATGGGCAAGACACTCTGCAACTGCCACGTAAACTAGTGTTGTTATGATAAATTATGAATTGCACAACATAAATTCTGCTATAACTTTACGGTTAATGCTCCGAACAGGATAATTTTTTTTTTAGAATTTTGAACTGCAGCTACAAATACATGTAATTATGGCAGTTGACAATCATTATCTTCTGTATTTAACGAGGAACTTATGATTTTGTCGGTAAACTCGCACAATAACATTGAAATCCCACGACAGGTTACAGAGAAAAAGTGAAAGACGCAGACCTCTAAGAAAGCAAGGGTTAGACCTGAGATTAAGTAAATAAGTCCGTCTCAGACACAGTTCCTTACTTCCCGAAATCACTTTTAGATCTGACAGAGCTGAGAAGATATCCAGAGGGTTGACGCTTATAGTTAGAAGTCCTAACTCTATTCATTTCTATCCTTAGAAAACCAGCCAAATTTGGCAGGTAAATTCCGAAGTCGCAGAAACTACCTTAAAATATTTAAAAAAAAATTAATATCGTTGTTTTATAATAAAATACTGCATAACATTTAATTTAAAACATAAAATCTTTCTTTTAAAACAACCTTTATAAGAAAATAATCAACGTTGAAATAGCGAGTGAACACCGAAAACACTCCAACCCATTTTGATAGTTGATCCAAGTTAGATTTCTTTGTCTCCGCAAAAAAAAAAAAAAAAAAAAAAAAATATTAAAACATAAGTTCCAGCGAGGATTTAAATTATGAATGCATCACTGATTCTGCAGAGGATGAGGTCTGAGAGCCAGAAACATCGGACTCAGACATGGATGTTGATGATAATGTCCTCAATGACCCAATTTTTGAAACCGGCATGGCAAGCTAAGCTGCGTGAACCATCAACGACGCGATTGCATCAAGAATTGTCATGGAATGTGGTAGTGTAGTGACCTAGATTGTTTTATCATGGAATGTGGTAATGTAGTGACCTAGCTTGTTTTAACAATTACCACTTAAAAAGTAACTGTAACCGATTTTCTATTAAAATTGATAATGATTTTAACATTTATTGTGAACAAAATTTTGTTACTTCATTTTTTAAAGCTTACCCGTCCATAGCAACGGTTGCTAAGGAAATGTATATTTGCAAAACAAACAGATACAGAGTCAAAAAAGCATAATAAAACAACTCGGAAAGTTGTGAAAGTTATATTTTGTTTCAATTAATAATGTTTAAAGATATTTATAGGTTTAATTTCTTATTATCATTATTATTTTAAAGAATACATTATAATGCATAATATGCGATTTTAAAATATTACACTTAGTTCTCAAACTTTAAATAACAGTGTATTAAATTCTTTCATTACAGACCCAACGGCTATAATGATTTGGATGGTGGAGCCCCTTTGTCAGTTCCAAAGTTTTTGCCCTGCCTCTAGCCTGAGGTTCACCTGAAGGAGGAAGTATTAATGAGAAAAGTTGTCCGAGAATTTTTAAGGCCTGTGGATCTTTTCACGTTCTTGTTTACTGTTGATCTTGTATGTTATTTATGTTTATATACAAACAAATATGCTTCAATGTATGGTCCATCAAGGCCATCAGTTTACAGTGGATGGATGATGTAACGGTTGGAGAATTGTATAAGTTTCTGGGACTTCTTATGTACTCGTAGTTTCATTCTAACAATGACGGGAAAATTGACAGTGTATATAGTTTATTTTCATTTCTTGTGTGCTTTTTCTAAATGTGCCAACAAATTTCCAATTGTGATAAAAACTTTATTTATTATCAGAAGCAACTGAAATTGTCCTACATTATATAAAAATGGATGTACTTTAAATTGAAAATGGTTTTAGGAGTTCTATTATTGTAAAATGTTATTTCAAATTTTGTAAAGTGCCTTTCCCCCCGCATGGATCAAACGTGGATCTGCCCACTTAAGTCTCGTCAAATTCGGACATTTTTACCGACTCCGATTCCGACTCCACTTAAAAATGACCGACTCCATGACCCCGACTCCAGAGCCTTCGCGTGTCAGGTTTGCATTACGCTAGCTGATGAATATATAGTAGTCCTTCGATCTCTCCTGTTCTAGTGTTGTAGCTAGCCATCATTTTCAACTCCAGTCATTGTCAGGGCATCATAATGCTGAGAAACACTGGTGGGTCTCTCTTGTTCCAATGGTGCGCTAGCAATCCTTTTCATGACTAGTCCTTGTCAGGGCTTCGCCATGTTAGTTGAAAGACGCTAGTAGTCTTTTCCAGGGATTGGTGTTTATCAACGCTGCTAAGGTTTGAGGTAGAATGTATGTGTAGACTGGCGATTGTGGTCTGATGTAACGGAAAGGCATATCTCTATGGTTGAAAGTTACGTGCCTCAACAAAAGGGTAAACACCTCACGGTAAATAAAGTAGGCTGTCATTGTTGTCTTGCTGTGGAATACATAAATCACAGATAATGAGAATACTGCTCATTCTTGTGTGGAGTTTTGTTGCTTCCTTTCACGTCTAACGGTTGATATCACGTGATGTAGTGTGAACGTTTGCTGAAACATTATTATCTAAGCAATTCTGTTCTTATTTACATGTTTGTGTCTGCATAGGCTGTGTTTTTACTCCAATGTGGCAAAATGTGGAACACAAAACAAATGACATTAAACTAGACACTGGGGAACAATAGATGCATACGGCGAGTAAGTCACTCCCCTAAATATGGCGCGAAATAATTATGTTGTGCACCTTCTGTTGTTTGAATCCTCCTGCGATCATTTCAATCATTTTCATTTTACTTCAGATGTACAGAAACACGGAAACAGGGTGGCACGACAGCATAGAAGCGTCATCTATGATGAGCAGTGTGGATTCACAGGCTACATATATAAATATATGATAAAGACACTTATTCATATTTACCAGACCTTCTTTATATAAAGTTAGTTGCTTATCCTTTACAGGACGTGGCAATCAACCCCAGCTTTTATTGGCTGTTTGTGATTTTTCTAGGCAATTTTTTTCATTCAGTAGTTTGCCATTGCTTTCTGAACGGTACGGCGCTTATACCATTGTTAAAAATCCACACAAAGCGATCTGCTACCAAACCGCCTGCAGCAGGTTTCGAACCTGGTATATCTGGATTATGAAATTGCGTTCATATCCATTAGGCCACAGACGCCTTCTTAATATAAACGGGACACAATTCCAGATATTTCGTCACCGAAAGCAATAGAGGCAGGAAAATTTCCACACACAAATATCTTGCGCATTGAAGAATGTTATGAAGAAATGCGGGTTATTTCAACATGTGTTTAATTTAGTTCCCCGGCTGGAACGCGCCACGAAAAGATTGCAACTTTGGTGATGGTACTTACGTTTTCAATATCTGATGATTTATAAATAGGAAATAAAGTGTATTTTATGGCGGTTACAAAATAACTTGAAGGGAGAATGTTTTGATTAAAATTCATAACGATTATGTGTGGAGTATCTTCAGCTCGACAGAGCTCCATTTCTTATATTTTATTACGGATTGACTCAAAATAAACGGAAATAACGTCATACCGGGATAGTACGGTAGCAGACGCCAATTTGAGCAGAAGTTTGGGGTTTATCGTCTGCAAGGGAGAGATGCCGATTGTGTTTTAATGCGAGAGGTCGCATATGTGTTTGCTCCTGCAGTCTACTATGTTTTTCTCTGAGTTTTACCATCACTAGGGCACTAACATACTCAGTTGAGGTGTCTCTAGCGTATTTGTATGACAGGAAGTACTTTTTTCAATATTGTGTCGAATGTTTCGAGATATTAAATTTATAAGAATGCAAGGACAGCGTTGACATAGATGAACGGACTGCCTAACATTATGAAGACTGCACACTACTGCCTTTGCCATGGGGCATGAACATTTGTTATAATTGATGGAGCATGTACCAGTACCTGAATAAATTGTATCTCGTGAACTGTAAAGAGGTGTTGATCAACTAATTGGCATTCCAGTTGATACGTGTCTGTCGACATACCCCTATGTGTTTATTTGGCCACGGACATCCGCTTATTATATCAACTTTCGTGATAGACGGCTCTCATCAGAGAACTTATTTGCAGAGGGATTGGTTTGGCTTAGTTTTAAGGACCATTTTCCTGGCACACGGACAATTCCATAAGTACTCCAATTTCCTCCCTTAGATCACACAAGAAGGATCTCAGCACAGTGCACGAACTCTGTAGCACCGGCGAGGATCCCAACGTGTGTATACAGGAATCAAACATTCTAAAAATATATTTAAATTTAAATTTACAGAGAGATATAAAGGAAGAACTTAATCACATAATAACATGAAAGTAAAACTTAGTCATATAGTAATGTGAAGACACAACATTGTCACATAGTGACAAGAAAGAAGAACATTGTCACATAGTAACAAGAAAGAAGAACATTGTCACATAGTAACAAGAAGAAAGAACATTGTCACATAGTAACAAGAAGAAAGAACATTGTCACATAGTAACAAGAAGAAAGAACATTGTCACATAGTAACAAGTAGAAAGAACATTGTCACATAGTAACAAGAAGGAAGAACATTATCACATAGTAACAAGTAGAAAGAACATTGTCACATAGTAACAAGAAGGAAGAACATTATCACATAGTAACAAGTAGAAAGAACATTGTCACATAGTAACAAGAAGGAAGAACATTATCACATAGTAACAAGAAGGAAGAACATTATCACATAGTAACAAGAAGAAAGAACATTGTCACATAGTAACAAGAAAGAAGAACATTGTCACATAGTAACAAGAAGGAAGAACATTGTCACATAGTAACAAGAAGGAAGAACATTATCACATAGTAACAAGAAGAAAGAACATTGTCACATAGTAACAAGAAAGAAGAACATTGTCACATAGTAACAAGAAGGAAGAACATTATCACATAGTAACAAGAAGAAAGAACATTGTCACATAGTAACAAGAAAGAAGAACATTGTCACATAGTAACAAGAAGGAAGAACATTATCACATAGTAACAAGAAGAAAGAACATTATCACATAGTAACAAAAAGAAAGAACATTGTCACATAGTAACAAGAAGGAAGAACATTGTCACATAGTAACAAGAAGGAAGAACATTATCACATAGTAACAAGAAGAAAGAACATTGTCACATAGTAACAAGAAAGAAGAACATTGTCACATAGTAACAAGAAAGAAGAACATTGTCACATAGTAACAAGAAGGAAGAACATTGTCACATAGTAACAAGAAGAAAGAACATTGTCACATAGTAACAAGAAGAAAGAACATTGTCACATAGTAACAAGAAGAAAGAACATTGTCACATAGTAACAAGAAGGAAGAACATTATCACATAGTAACAAGAAGAAAGAACATTGTCACATAGTAACAAGAAGAAAGAACATTGTCACATAGTAACAAGAAGAAAGAACATTGTCACATAGTAACAAGAAGAAAGAACATTGTCACATAGTAACAAGAAGTAAGAACATTGTCACATAGTAACAAGAAGTAAGAACATTGTCACATAGTAACAAGAAGTAAGAACATTGTCACATAGTAACAAGAAGTAAGAACATTGTCACATAGTAACAAGAAGGAAGAACATTGTCACATAGTAACAAGAAGGAAGAACATTGTCACATAGTAACAAGAAGAAAGAACATTGTCACATAGTAACAAGAAGTAAGAACATTGTCACATAGTAACAAGAAGTAAGAACATTGTCACATAGTAACAAGAAGAAAGAACATTGTCACATAGTAACAAGAAGTAAGAACATTGTCACATAGTAACAAGAAGGAAGAACATTGTCACATAGTAACAAGAAGAAAGAACATTGTCACATAGTAACAAGAAGAAAGAACATTGTCACATAGTAACAAGAAGAAAGAACATTGTCACATAGTAACAAGAAGGAAGAACATTGTCACATAGTAACAAGAAGGAAGAACATTGTCACATAGTAACAAGAAGAAAGAACATTGTCACATAGTAACAAGAAGAAAGAACATTGTCACATAGTAACAAGAAGGAAGAACATTGGCAAATATAAACAAGAAAGAAGAACATTGTCACATAGTAACAAGAAGAAAGAACATTGTCACATAGTAACAAGAAAGAAGAACATTGGCAAATATAAACAAGAAAGAAGAACATTGTCCATTAGTAGCAAGAAGAAAAAAACATTGTCACATAGTAACAAGAAGGAAGAACATTGTCACATAGTGACAAGAAAGAAGAACATTGTCACATAGTAACAAGAAGAAAGAACATTGTCACATAGTAACAAGAAGGAAGAACATTGTCACATAGTAACAAGAAGAAAGAACATTGTCACATAGTAACAAGAAGGAAGAACATTGTCACATAGTAACAAGAAGAAAGAACATTGTCACATAGTAACAAGAAGAAAGAACATTGTCACATAGTAACAAGAAGGAAGAACATTGTCACATAGTAACAAGAAGAAAGAACATTGTCACATAGTAAGAACATTGTCACATAGTAACAAGAAGGAAGAACATTGTCACATAGTAACAAGAAGAAAGAACATTGTCACATAGTAACAAGAAGAAAGAACATTGTCACATAGTAACAAGAAGAAAGAACATTGTCACATAGTAACAAGAAGAAAGAACATTGTCACATAGTAACAAGAAGGGAGAACATTGTAACAAGAAGGAAGAACACAGTTAAATAACAATGTGTAGGGAGAACGTAGTCACACAGTAATGTAAAAAAACAAAATTTGTTCACATTGTGGCGAGATGGACTTTGGATAGGAACACTTAGAATATGTAATTCCAAGAAGGGAGAAGAGAAGTAGTGAACTAGTGGTAGGAATGGTACAGGACAAGTCAGGTAGTTAACTGCACAGTTCTAAATGGTAGCTGTAGAAGACAGCTGTGAAGTAAGTCACCTTCTCGCTAGACCCATCCTATGCTCCAGGGGTGTTGTATAAAAATGTGAGTGCAACTGGTATTTATTCCCTACTAATTTTAAATTATTAATATTTCTTTGAACACACACCAAAATTATAACATGAAATTTAAATAATTTAATAACTGCAGTTATAAACAAATCAATGAACTTTATTGATTAATGATGTATAGTAAAAATTAGCACCTTGGTATACCAGTATCTTACTAGATTTCGCACAATTTAACAATGTATATTATCACTGTTTGGTCGTTTTCATCATGTCTTGGGTTTGTGTTTTCACGATAAGTTGTACTTAACTTGCTTGACACGTTTTAGTAGTTGACTTCCCTCGGTCGTTAAAACATCTAGACATTGAAGACGTTATGCTTGTGCCAGAAACAGTTTTTTTTTTTTTTTTTAAATTTCCTCGCTTGAGGTCGCATATTTTTTCCTCGCATGAGGTCGCATTGGCCCCTGCCCATACCCGGCTCTGGTCAAGACCACATGTCCCAACACACGAAGACCCAATGACACCATGTGTCATTGTAGTGGTCTTCTATGTTCTTACACAAAGGACCTCATGACATAAATGTCACTACTGGTCCCTGCGTCTAGACACATGATCCTAGCCAAAGGCCGGATATTAGGGCGTTGGGTTTCACAGCGTTATTAGTGTTGGTCCTCTGTTAAACAGTTCGCAATTTCCAAAATTGTGTCACGTTTTTCACCACTAGCTTAACCTGCAAAATATACTGAGCGACTTTAATTACGCATCACTTTATGAATCACTCACCAAGATGTCTGAGAATAAAATAATGGTATCATGTTTGATATCACTGGAAACAGTATCCATTGACCGACCAATTCCCGCATTCCGCGTAGCAGTGCATGCTGTGTTAAAAAAACTACAGTCACAAATGTAAGGTAGGGGTCAAATTGAAAAGTCACAAATGTCGTTGTTGTCATTGTAACGAGCTCAGTAGCGCGTTTGGCCACCGTTGGCATCAAGGCAAGCCTGGCAGCGTCTCCGCATGGAGTTAACCAGTGTGCGTAGAAAATCCTGGGGGAGTCGATCCCATACTTCGGTTATATCGCGTCGCAAATGATCCAGGGTCTGCGGTCGTCTGTGCCGGTAGAGTTGGCGTCCAATCTCGTCCCATACGTGTTCAATGGGTGCCATATCTGGGGACAATGAAGGCCATGGTATGACAGCGATGTTATTGCCCTGAAGGAACGCTGTGGTGGCCCTAGCTGTGTGTGGTCGTGCGTTATCATGCTGGTACAGCTGGAGCTCGAGGACGTCTGGCGTTGACGTCGCACGGTGTGCTCTGATATGGTTCCACGTCTCCCAACAACACCTCTTGCTGTTACAGCTGCCGCCCAAAACCGATTCCGCAAATGAAGCTGCCGTATATACGCGTCCTGTTGAGGTGTCGTAACTCTGGGTTGACCTTGACAGGGTCGATCTGCAATGGATCCAGTGGCCATTAAACGTTGTTGCAGTCGGACGATGGTGGACTGGTTGCAATTCAAGTGTCTGGATGCTTCTCTTGTGGACATCCCACCTGTTATCATTCCTATCGCTCTTTCTCTCTCTGCAGCGCTCAGTCTAGGCATGGTTTGACGACGTGTTTGTGGTTGTGGACTAAAATATTGACTGTTTTCCAGTCCGTAGTGCTCTAGGCTGAGCTCTGGGTGAAAAGAAATTAATGTTCTCCGTGCAGAATTTTTACCAGGCACCTAAATCATGTTTTCCGTGTTTCACGTGCTACTCTTGTCTCCAGCTTTGCTGGCGCAAAATGACTATGCTGGCCTCTGGGCGGTGACCTTGTGAACCTATGTACTAATTTCGGGAACAATTGCATGACTATAAGATACTTTACCAGCCACTCGTATAGTGATGCGTAATTAAAGTCGCTCAGTATATTACCAGGTTACGGTATCTGTGGTTTATAACCAAGACGCCCCTCTGATGCTGACGGGCCACTGTCTATCAGACTCCTCATTTCAACAAATCTATCTTAACGCTGTAGTTACGTCAGTCAAAATGGGGTACGTCCTATAACAATACAATACATTTAAGAATTTTGATATTAGTTAAAGGCGCTTTCCAACCGCAGTCATGATTACTCCCCTTTGGCTTAGCATTCTGCCAAAGTTAGCAAAATTGTTTCCCTTACAATACATCGACAAAATGTACCGACATAAAAGACAAGAAAGAAAAAGAGAAGACGAACTCTTTGAGCACAGCACCCACAAGCACAGCCCTAAAAAGGACTGTTAGCTTTTATTGCTAGCATTGGTCAGTCCTAACAAGGACTTCTAGCTGAGCAATGCTGTCCATGATTGAGGTTATGTAGTTGTGGAAGCCATCTTTCTTCAGGCACAAGGCAAGATATAAACATGAGGGTTTACGTTAAGCTTAATTAATTGTAAATATTCATCAGTTTTGATTGTACACTAATTCACTCAGATATTTTGTAAGCTTATATACAGACATACACCTCCAAGACACAGTAGTACGTGGAAGTTTGCGGCTGTTTGAAGCTTCGATCTACAAATCGCTCACAATAGCGGTCAGTTGTGGCTTCTTCTCAGTTATCTTGCCGTGTTGTAGGTTAACCATTCAATTCTTGACTTTTGAAGGTTTTTTAAAGTAGGTTTCAGGGGACATTTTGTAAAAACATGTAGAATATTGTTAAATATGTTAAACCGATACACATTAAATATCAGTGTGTTTCAAATTGAATGGACTTTAGTATGTGGCAGAGCCGGGGTATGCAGGGTTTTCAGTTTACTTTATAGAGAGTAGGTTTGGTTAACTAGCCTTGACCGCTAGAGATATAGTTTCCTCTCCTTTGTAAGATTGGGTCACCAGGTTCGATTTTCTTCTCTTAGGTGTTGATGTAGCAAATTTAATTGAGATGGATAGATTTCTTAGCTTAATCTCAAACTGTAGAAATTCACCTTTTCAACAGCGTTCTATTTCATGCAAATCTTTTAATATCTTTCAGCATGAAGTCAAATTTCAACAAAAGTCAGGAATTCAGAACATTTTTACAATAATAATAACAATAAAGTTCTAACATATCATCAGATGCTTTCATCGATGCAAAAATCCCTTTTGCATCTTTATCTCATAGGCCTACTCAATTTGTCAAATATGGCGAACTTTTTCTTTCCACCGTGTTCCTTCCTTTAGGTTAACGTTTTATTTTAGGTTCGACGACATATTCTCATCCCTTCAGATTAGTCCTTGATTTCTTTATTATCATAAGTATTCCTTGAGTTAAATATTTTCCAACACAAGGGTATTTTCTGCTCAGCATGGTTTGAGGTGTAAGACTAGTTTTGCAAATTGACTCAATCCTCGAACCTAGTTCTGCTGCAACTAGAGTTGGAAGCTCTATTCAAAATATACGTTGAATGATAGTCACTACTTACGCAAGTAAGGAATATAAAACTACTCAATGTCCTGAAATACACATTTTATAATAAATGTTGAAGTTGATTTCCTCAAACTAAGGAATATGTAGAGCTGGACCAGACACGTCCTCTTCAGTTTCGCTCCTTCATTCTAACTGCCAGATGGCGTCGTTGTTCTATATTCCCCGGGGTAAATCTGAGCTATCCGATTGGTCAGGGGAAATCACCCAACTATTAGAAATGGCGTGTAGAAGCGACTCTGTCCTAAATATGTGACACTATAATTTATTATTTTCTGTTTCTCATAAAATATAAAATTATGGGGTGGTCTGTGCTTCCTCCGTCTTGTTAGAGTATAGTCTGTTTTCTGAATAAAGCACGGTATACACGGCTACATACAGATCCCGGGGCCCTGCAAATGTATCCCGTAGGGAGACATTTGTATACTATCAATATCCAAAACTATCCCAAAAATTTTTAGAAAAATTTTCTAAGTCGAAAAATGTTTCCAAAAAATTTAATTTAATTCCTATACTGGGGTCCTATGTCTATATGAGGTCGTCTGCTATGTAAAAAAACTAGTAGTGGACATCAACTTCAAAAAGTGTAACTTATTCATCACATCATAATATTTTTCACCAAATTTTCTAATTGGCAACACTGACCAACAAAATATTCCTAACCTTCTTCTAATACAATAGATTGTCAACAAAAAAAATTTTGACGAGTGGCAACACTGGGAAATATGAGCAATAATATATCTCCTTGTCCTAACTCAATGTCATTACATAGTTGAAATCATTCTATTAGGCATGGTGGGTGAAGCATGTTATATATTCTTCGTTCTTTTTGTATGCTCCCTATCATAAGACTCCAAGTAGTTCAGAAGAATCTTATGTTATTTTCAATCTTGGTTTTCCAATAAGTTTTGGGCCTACTTATTTACTGATTATGCATTCCAATTATATTCCAGTATAAAGTATTCCAAATATCCACATTATCCTTGTAATGACGATCCAATTGTACAAATCAGTAATTCATCCGTAGTGATTCATCATGTTTTCGCTTACACATTATGACACATGGGAAACTATGGCAAACATGAATATAAACATTTTCAAACAATTTATTTTGATAACCAATTATAATGTACACAATAAAATGATTGAAAAATCTCATGACTTGTTCCTATTTATTTATCTCTGAATTTTTTTTCCTGTCTTGGGTTTTCTCTAAGTGATATGTGTAGCTATTTTTTCCAAGGTATCCAACACTTCGCCAGGTATCCATATAAATTATGCGTTTAGTAGTGATCCTGTTATTAAGAGTTTGGTTATGTCCAATCACTGATAGATTTATTTTCTTTATCCTCTGTCAAGACAATCTTCCTTGAAGTATATATTTTTTTCAAAAGTCTTTCTTGAACTATCAGTTAGTCATTATCCAACATCAACTAATCAGTAAGCATTAAAACAATATGTTTACAACATTTTACCAACATGTGAAATACAATGAAAAAATTTTCAAAGCATCATGGACTCTGTACATTAGGTTCTATATTACTTCATTTTTCTTCCAATTTGTCAGTTATGGTGCTCTAGATCGTTTATTTAATCCTTTCTAGTGGTCCTGTTATTTCTAGAAATTCCTCCTTAATGGTTCCTTATGTACGATACTTAGCAATGCCTTCTACAACATTAGTTAAACAATAATCATTTTTGTAAACATCAACAACATTTTTCCAATTTTATGACAACATGAGATAAAATAGTTTTGTACATATATTCAGTATATCAACACCAACTCTGCCTTCGCAGGTCGAGGGTTTGTCAGAGTCCTGCGGTGTTTATTACATCTGCTGACTACAGCCAGATGGGTAACCTATTTAAATTTTCTAAGTTATTTGCAGGTGTGGGGCATGAGGGAATATATATACATATATATATTTTTTTTTTATATATCCATGACTCGTCTTCATGTATTTCAAATCCAGGTATTCTTTTTCTTTTATATATATCCACTGTGTTGATCCATTACCCATTTGTCCGTGGGGTAACATCATTATTTTCAATCCATGTATCCTATGGGCAACATTGAATTCCATCCATGTATCATTTTTAGTGATCCAATCGCCGTCAAAATGTATCAGTCATATTTGGCTCTATGATTATTCAGTCAAATTATAACAACCGTTTCTATATAAATATCAGCAAGCAATTATCATTTGCTATCCACCTTATTATGACAATGGTTATAATACACAGCATATGTAAACATCAAGGAAATGTCTTCTCCTATACGGAGGTAATCTTATCATTTATTTTCTGCTGGATGCGGTAATTATGCAACTATTTTATTCATATGCCCTTTTTTTTTCGTATATTTGTGGTTCTCATAGAATGTTCATATTCCATATGTATCTCGTATTCATTGGTAATCCATACTCTTATGGTTCCTTTAATGGCAATCATTTGTCCCTTGCTTTGATCTATGTCCGTGGAAATCCATAAAAATTTCCAAGTATTTTTTTTCGTCTATTTCGTAACTACGAAAGACTACAATTGTATTTATTAGTGGACAGTACTGTGGGGCATTTGTGTATCGACATTACAACCAAACGTCAGCTGTGACAACATGACATAAAGTTTCACCTTAATAGGAAATTGCATCTTCATCATACATAAACAGTTGCTTCTTCATCTCATGTGTCATTAGTGGTTATCATCCGGTAATGGGGTATTCAATGTGGGTTCAGCATATACAAATGCTGTAGAGGGGTATTTCATTTGCTAGGTCAGCATGTGCAAATGCTATTTCTTTAACATGGGCAAAGGCATCATCAACCAATAGGTGCAATTTGTTCAATCTGGGGTTAGCATATACTAATGCTCTCAAGGGATTTTTCATTTGCAAAAAATCAGCATGCGCAAATGTCATTGGGGTACTTGTGATAGGCAGTATCAACAAAATACTGCTGGAGTATCAGAGATCAAGCTGGTGGGGGTATGACTGGTAATGGGCAGTAGGAGTAAAAACTAATTTCTCACTCTGAAATGGTGATTTATTTTCTCTTTTTCTTTTCTTTTATGTCGGCTGCTAACCTCAGGGCAGTCAATGTTTTACAATATTGGCTTATCATCATCAAAATGTGTGAGGGTGGCATATAAACATAATACATCTTATAAAAAAAATATTCCAATTGTTTTTCTCTTCTCATTTTTCTGTTATGTTTTGTCTCTTTTCATTTTTTTCTTTTTCATTTCTTTTTTTCCATTTCTCTTCTGTTTTCTTGTGATTTCTTTTCTTTTCTTTTTGTATCACAAGTACTAAAGAATGATAAAAATCAATTCACTAAACACTAGAGATACTATCAATATTCCTAATAGTAAATCCTAACCAATAGGGCTGCAAGTAATAGTTTAGGTTAGAACAGAATGAATATTGTAGCAGTATCTGTTGTCAATAAGTGGCGAGGAAAGGGTACATCAAGGATCTCCTGATTACAACATGATTGTAATTCCAAGGAATGAATATGATTGGGATTGAAAAGATCACAAGTCTAGAATGTCGTCTCAATATAGTGGAAAAGGAAAAATAGTAAGTTAAAGATGTTGTACCAGTGGGGTGAAGAAAATCTTACTATAGAGAGTCAAGGTTGGGATATGGAATCTTGGAGAATGTTTTAAAATCTTGACAGTACTAATATACATCTGGGCCTAAAATAATAATGTACATTGGAAAATTAAATAATCCTGTGGAGAAAGATAGTATAACATGCAATACTAGTTTTGGGTATGAGTTAATATGCTGTTAACAGATGTCATAGTGGGAACAGTATGATTGATCAAGGTGATAGAATAAAGCAGTTTAGCATAAATGAGATCACAGAAATATTAGTATGAGGTAAGAAAAAAAAACTACTGGTGTAAAGTGTCTGCATGAAAATGCACTAAGATGCGAAATTACGGAACTCTGGAACTGCAAGGACAAGAAGTCTGGTGAATGGAGCGTGGAATATGATCAGTTTCAAAAGTAGAGATCAATGTTACAACAGAATAGTATGACACATGTGTTATAGGTAAGGTTTTGTAACATTCTAAATTTTAAGAAAATGTCTGTAACTAAATAAAGTCTGTAAACTCGTAACACCGTGTGTTATCAATTTTTTTGTCATTTTTTTTTATTTCACAAAACTATACTATCTAATGAAAAATCCTCCGTGTGCTGGTCTTGATTTTTCTCTGGGCATCAGTAGTGGTATGGCTGGGAAAAACTTTCTGGCATAAATTCATCTATAACTGTCAATCTGAACATAGTCTGAAACGAAAGTACATGTGAAAGTTAGTACATTGTTAAAAAGTAAGTGCACATTCGCGGTGACCGTACATGGGATGGCATGTACATTGAAGACTTGAGGGGCGTTTTTATAGGAGTTTCATCATTTCTAGCATTATAATCTCCCGACTGCTTAGGCGAGAATCATACTGAGTAACTGTGGGTGACACTGCATTTGCTGATTGTTGGGGCTCTGAGGACATTGGCGAATGCGGTGATGGCTTAACATCTTTTGATTGCGGTGATGGTTTCACTGTGGTTGGGGTTCGCATGGCGGGAACATCTGTTAGTTTTGAGGCAGGTGTATGTTTCGCCTTGATTTTTCTTCTGACTTGGGTCTGTGGTACGTTAACGTCTTTTACAGTGGGCGTAGTAATTTGCACACTGTTGTTTTTGACTAGTTGAGATGAGGCTAACACTTCTCGGCTGGGCTTTGAAACACGATAGCGTTTCTTCAATATTTTTCGTCTGATTTCATTTTGTGGCAATTTCATGCATTTAACGACAGGCGGTGAGTCATCTGACCCTGCTGTATAGGCGCGTTTGACACTGGAGCTGACTGGTATAAATAATGTGCTGTCCGCATCACTGGTTTCAATAGAACTGGCTGTATCAATGTCTGTCTCTTGTTCTTATAGTTCTACCATTTCTCTGTCATTTTGTTCGTTGGGGTCTGACAAAGCTGTGCCGGGGCCGACACTGTCTTCTCCCATGTCTAGTTCTGTTTCATCTCCATAAAGATTGCTGGTATATGGTTCAACAATCTGCTTGGGTATAGTTTCTTCAGGGTCTGATTGTTCTGAACGACCAATCTTGTTCTTGTGGTATAGCAGTGTTTGGTTTTCACTAGTGTTAAAACTAGAGCTGCCTGAATTGGGGGTGTGATAGGTATCAGCTGACGATTTATCACTGCGGGAGTAAGTTTGAGTGTGGATATAAGTTGCTTTGTTGTTGTCATCGTGTGACGTCTGTGGCCTGATTTCTTCGTTTCTAATGCGCAGGTCTCTGTCTTGTAGTCTATTACGCAATTCAAGTGGTGGGATGTCCTCTTCACTTTCTGATGAATTCCTTTGTTGTCTTGCTCGTTGTATTTCATCTGTAGGTGGTCTGGGTATGTGGTCGTCTTGGTAAAATTCAGAGTCTGTCGTCTCTGACTCTGATATGTCAGACGAATCTGTACTGGATGGATTATAATTTAGGGTGGCCTTTCTGACTGGTCTTGCATTTGTCGTCAGAGGCGGAATGGGTCGGTGATTGTCAATTTTTAGTTGTTTTACGTGAGCTTTTGTTTGGTGTTGTTTCTCTTCATTCCAGATAATGAAGTTTACGGGTGTAGTTTGTTTCATGATTTTGTAGCCATCCAACCATCGGTCATCGAATTTTGAACTGCGTACATGTTTCTTGTAGTATACTCTGTCTCCTATTTTGTACGTTGGTAGCTTGGCTGATTTATCATGTTGTTTCTGTTTCTTGTGAAATGCCTTCTGCGTATTTCTTTGTGCAATCTGGTGAGCTTTATATTTTTCTTGAAGGATTATTTCGACGGGGTCTTCTCCCATGTATTTTCTTTGTGGGCGAAGTAGGTTGTCTAACGGAAAGTTTGGTTCTCTTCCGTATAGCATGAAAAAGGGTGACATTCCTGTGGTATCGTTCACGTTTACTCGGATGGCTTCAAGAGCTTGGTTAATGTATAGGTCCCAGTATTGGTGGTTCCCCTTGATATATTTGCTAATAATATCATGTAGGGTGGCGTGCATGCGTTCATTTCTGCCATTTGCATTTGGGCAATAATAGGTGGTTGTGGTATGTTCGATATTCAGCTGGTGTAAGGTGGCTTTAAATGGGTTACCGATAAACTGTTTACCGTTGTCTGAAATGATTCGTTTTGGACAGCCATGCCTGGGAATGAATTCTTGTAAAAAAAATTGCGTGATGGACTGCGATGTGGCATCACTGAGTGGGTAACTTTCTGGCCAAACAGAGTATTGGTCAACTATGTGCAGGAGGTATTTGTTGCCTGATTGGGTGAGTGGGTAAGGACCTGATAAGTCAATGCTTACTGTTTGTATGGGGTAATGGGAAGGTTGCATTTCTTGAAGGGGAATTACATGTGGCTTCATGTTCCGCAATTTACATGTTTTGCAGGTGGCCACGTACTCTGTAATGTCTTTGTAGAAGGTTTGCCAATAATACCTTTTCTTTATAACATCAATTGTTTTGTCTCTTCCCATGTGCCCGTTGTTATCATGAAACTGTAGTAGTACTTCTGGGATTAGATGTGCTGGAATGACTTTTCTTAGTGTCCGTTCTTATTTACTATCAATATAGTATAGAGCTCCATCCGTTGGGTGTACTGTAAAATCTTTACTTTTTGTTGGGTTTTCCTTCACGTATGTGAGCAGCTTAACAATTTCTGCATCTTTCGCTTGTTCTACTCTCATGTCAAACATATCTTGACTTTCTTCTTCTACTTGAGTGGCAGAATCTGAGGTACTTCTTCGACTTGATGAAGTAATTTCATTAATTTCTTTTGCATTATCGTCAATCTCTGAGGATGTGCCATCATTTTTGACTCTATTTGTTTTCACTTCAGTTTCATTATCATATTTAATCCTGGATAAGAGGTCTGCACAGGTGTTCATTTCGCCTGGGATATGTTCGATAGTGGTGTCGTAGGACTGCAAATTCATTGCCCATGTCTGTAACTTCTTTGGCTGTTCTTGTGTTTTGGCGAGCCAGTTAACCAGAGGCTGATGATCAGTTCTTATAATGAGTTTAGTTCCTCTGACATAAAAGTCTAACTTTTGTACTGCATAGTGTATGGCGTATGCTTCTTTCTCAGTGGTGGTCCACCGTTTTTGTGACTTTGACAATGCGTGCGATAGGAATGCAATGGGTTTCTCATTTGGAATGTTTGGTAGGATGGGTGTTTCATCTTCTAGTACTGGTTGGACCAAACATGCACCAATTGCGTTATCTGAGGCATCGGCGTATAGTATCATGGGCTGAGAAATGTCTGGATGTCCAAGCAGTGGGATGGTGGTTAGGGCATTTTTTAGATACTCAAAGGATCTCTGGCAGTCTTCTGTCCATTTGAAGCGTGCATACTTGCGGGTAAGGGCTATCAAAGGCTCTGCTGCTCTGGAGAAATTGATGATGTGGCGCCTATAGTAACCCACTGTACCAATAAATGAGCGTGTTTGTCTCACCGTCTTGGGGCTAGGCAGTTCTCTTATGGCTTTGACTTTATCTTCATCAGGTCTGATGCCATGTCTATTGATGACAAAGCCTAAATATTTTGTTTCTGTCTTTAGAAACTCACACTTCGACAGTTTTAACTTTATTTGGTGATGCCTGAGTCTATCAAACACTGTTTCAACCTTGCGGAGGTGGTCTTCCATCGTGCCTGCGGTATGTATCAGGATATCGTCTATGTATGCCAGGGCAAATGGATGTAGACCCTTTAACACTTCATCCATGAGTGACATATATGTTGCTGGCGATCCTTTTAGACCAAATGGCATAACATTCCAAAAAAAACTTCCGATATGCGAACAGAATGTGGATTTCTGTTTTGCCTCAGGTGTCATGGGGATGCACCAAAAGCCTGACCTTGCATCAAGTGTGGTAAAGTATGTAGACTTTCCTAACGTCGCAAGTAGATCGTCTATCCTGGGGAGGGGGTAGGAAATGACTTTTGTGATTTTGTTAAGGGCACGGTAGTCGCAGCAAAAGCGACTGGAGCCATCTTTCTTTGTTACGATCACTATGGGTGAGGACCATTGGGAGTGGGATCTTTCGATGATTCCTGCCTGTAGCATTTCATTTATAGACCTTTCCACTAGTTCTCTGTTTTTCAAGGGTGCATGATAGGGTTTCATATGTTTTGGCTCTTCGGTAGTTGTTTGAATGTCCATTGTGACAGTGTTAGTTCTGCCCAATTCCATGTCGTTTAGTGCGAATACATCTTGGTGCTTTTCTACAAACGTTTTCAAATGTGGCTCATTATCTTCTGTGGCATTCAGGGTTGCAAGTAACTGAGCTATTCTCTCTCTGTGTTTATGATCTGCCACTATATTTCTGGTCTGTCTTGCTGCCTCCGTTTCCTTCCCATAGTATTGGGGCATTTTTCTTGCATCTTGTGAAAATCTCTGCTCCTGGTATGTGGTTTTCTTTTGGGTATTTCTTTGCCGTTCGCTGGGTTGTGCTTGGTATTGTCTCCTCTGCCATGTGCTGTGTGCATTTCCATTTGTCACTGCATTTACTGTATATACGTTTCTTGTATTATTTCTGGGGTAGTCGTTATTGTGCCATTGTTTCTGATTATTTCTGCCGTAACTGCGCTTATCCGCGTACGTTACTGTATTTCTTCCGTTTGTGCTATAGGGCTGTCTTCTTTCCCTGGGCGAAAATTTTTCATTCTTTCTATTTCCAACTTTGCTGCTATAGTATCCTCCTGTGGTGGAGTCGTATAAGAATTCTTCCTTTTCTTCGGAACATTCAATTGGTTTTGGGACTTTATCATATCCACCTGTTTTTGAGTTATATTGATACTCCATGGGGCATGTATCTCTGTCTTGTCGCTTCGGATATCCTCCTGGCAAGACAATCTCTGTTTCTCTGTCACTCTGTGATATACAGCACTTCATCTTTTCTCGTGGTGTGCTGGGGCGCAAGAATGAGTAATTATAGTCATTTTCATACTGTGGCCTTACTCTTCTTATGTATGGACTGGTTCGTTTCTGCCATCTGGGTAGGGTATGCTGTGGTGTAACATAACTGTGACTGATATTGCTGTCTTTTTCTGCATAAGCCTTATAACTGTTTATTTTCCGTGTACCATGGTTATTTGTACTGCGATTTCGTGCATTATATCTAGTGGGAGTGGTTGAGACAATTTGTGAATGGTCTCTATTAGTTTTGGTTTGTCTTAACGTTGACGTATCCACTTGTGCTACGATTGTGCCTCTATATAAGGAAAATTTTAGCCATGCTGTCCCAACTGAATTTAGTCTTTGTCCCGTGACTGAAGCTAGGTGTGTTTTGGACGGTTGAAATCGTACTAAGTGTTGGATCTTCTTGAACAGCTGGAACCTAATAAGGCTGATGGATGCTCCTGTATCTACCAGTGCTCTATATTGTTGGCCCTGTATAACCATGATGCAGGAACTGGGGTCCGGATGTATTTTAGTTCCATCATGCAGCATTTCTTCATATTGTATTTTTCTGGATGGGCCCACTTGACAATTTCTGTTCTGTGTTGTTTCTTTTGTTTTGGACCATTTTCTGTGATTGTTGCCCTCACTAACGGTCCTGTTTAGTGAGTGGCGCGGCCGTTTCCCTGACGCATGAGGGGTTGAGGTGTGCCTCTGGTATTCTGATTTCTGGTGTAATCACGTGGCGGTGGTGCGGGTTGTTGTGGTTGGTAACCTCCTCTTCTGAATGGTGCATTATTGTAATTTGCTCTACAGGACTTGTAACCATGTCCGAGCCTACCGCATATGAAGCATCCGTTTGGATTGACATTATTGACGTCGTTTTGCCTCTGTGTGGGGGGTCTATAATTGCGGGGCCTATCATCTCGTTGTCGTGGGCGAGTCCATTGCCTCCTGGCATGGTCAACTTCCATAGGCTCATGCTCATTTTGGTCCCTATTTTCTGGTCGGGGTTCCCTACCTGCTCTTTGTTGGAACCTTCGGTGAAGATTTCCCTCTTGTATTGCTGCTTGGATTGTTTCAGCAATAGTCTTGGTGTCCTTTCTAATGAGATGCCTTCTGATATTTTCCGCTCTAAGGCCATCGGCAAATATCCCCACTAACTGTATTTCTACATCAGGTGTGGTAGGGAATTCTCCGCAAAACGCCTCTTCTGCCATATTGAGGAATCGATCTCCAAAAAGTTGTACCGATTCATCTCTTTCCTGTTTCATGCTTCTAAGGACTGACCAAGCATGCATTTTGTCTATAATTTCCCCATATCTCTGGGTGAGCTCTTTTTTTAGGGACTCGTAGGTTTCTGTGGGGTACTGCTGGGACCTCCTTCTTAAAAAATCAGTCACGTACGAATCAGAACCTAACAGAGCGATTTTCTTTTTCTCTTCATCCGTTGTTGCCTCTGCTAGTGCCGCAAATTTTTCCATGTCGGACAACCATCTTCTGAATTTTTTTTTGTTTCCATCGAACGGCTGAACAATGGATCTAACCTGTGTGAATTTCGCGTAGTTGTCATTTTTCTGTAGGGTTTCAGTAATTTGCCGTAGCGCTATCAGTGTTGGTCCTTCCATATTTTGTCTGTCCTGGGGCTGCAGTGGTTGTGCTTGAGCGAATCTGTTTTCCTGTTGCTGCTGCTGTTCTACCCCAAGTTGCTGGAAGTTTTCCATTAATTGATCCATCTTCGCTATTTTCTGTTTGACTTATAGTGGTGGGTTTTTTTGCTTTTAAAGAGAAGTGGTCACGGCATCATATTACCATCATGTGGCAGAGCCGGGGTATGCAGGGTTTTCAGTTTACTTTATAGAGAGTAGGTTTGGTTAACTAGCCTTGACCGCTAGAGATATAGTTTCCTCTCCTTTTAAGATTGGGTCACCAGGTTCGATTTTCTTCTCTTAGGTGTTGATTTAGCAAATTTAATTGAGATGGATAGATTTCTTAGCTTAATCTCAAACTGTAGAAATTCACCTTTTCAACAGCGTTCTATTTCATGCAAATCTTTTAATATCTTTCAGCATGAAGTCAAATTTCAACAAAAGTCAGGAATTCAGAACATTTTTACAATAATAATAACAATAAAGTTCTAACATATCATCAGATGCTTTCATCGATGCAAAAATCCCTTTTGCATCTTTATCTCATAGGCCTACTCAATTTGTCAAATATGGCGAACTTTTTCTTTCCACCGTGTTCCTTCCTTTAGGTTAACGTTTTATTTTAGATTCGACGACATATTCTCATCCCTTCAGATTAGTCCTTGATTTCTTTATCATCATAAGTATTCTTTGAGTTAAATATTTTCCAACACAAGGGTATTTTCTGCTCAGCATGGTTTGAGGTGTAAGACTAGTTTTGCAAATTGACTCAATCCTCGAACCTAGTTCTGCTGCAACTAGAGTTGGAAGCTCTATTCAAAATATGCGTTGAATGATAGTTACTACTTACGCAAGTAAGGAATATAAAACCACTCAATGTCCTGAAATACACATTTTATAATAAATGTTGAAGTTGATTTCCTCAAACTAAGGAATATGTAGAGCTGGACCAGACACGTCCTCTTCAGTTTCGCTCCTTCATTCTAACTGCTAGATGGCGTCGTTGTTCTATATTCCCCGGGGTAAATCTGAGCTATCCGATTGGTCAGGGGAAATCACCCAACTATTAGAAATGGCGTGTAGAAGCGACTCTGCCCTAAATATGTGACACTATAATTTATTATTTTCTGTTTCTCATAAAATATAAAATTATGGGGTGGTCTGTGCTTCCTCCGTCTTGTTAGAGTATAGTCTGTTTTCTGAATAAAGCACGGTATACACGGCTACAAGTATAGTAGTAGTTATTTTGGCATTTTGTTTACTTTTGTTGAGTAGCAACAAATTAATTACCAAATTTGATGTATGAAAAATAAAAAAAATTTACATACACTGAAATATTCAAAGAAGGTAAAAAAAAACTAGCAAATGCAAGATGTAATAAACAATGGCTGTTATTTAACAGTACGTTCAATTTTGTATATGATTTGGGAAAATTAGACAAATATTATCATAAATTCATTAATTAAAAAATTAATGTGTTAGGTAGAAAGGGGCAAAAACTGAGCATTGATCATTACAAAAAAAAACTTAAAATCTTGAAAAATGTATGAAACCAATGTATATTATATATATAAATGTTTGGAAGTTAATAAACTGTATATCTGTGGCATTTATAGCAACAATTTTTACAATATTATTATCCAAGTTCGAAATGATCGCATAATCTGACATAAAAATGTACATACACTGAGATATTCAAGAATGAATAAACCTATTTAATTAAAATAATACAACAAATTGACATTTATTTAAAAGATTATTATCCATGTATGTAAACATTTAAAACAAAATTTAGAGATTCTGATAGTAAAAAAATTAACTAAAAGCTAATTAAAATTGGCACATAGAATGGGGCAATAAGTGGACATTTTAAATTTTAAAACTAAACTAAGATTTGTGACAAAAATGTGACTCCACAATCAAATCATATTAGCTGAATCAAGAAATAAAGATTGTTTTAGGACTTATGGTACTCAAATAGGCAGTTTCTGTTTTTCATGAAACAAAGAAAGGTGTTGCATGCACTACATTTTGTTTGTGTTCTTCTTTCAATACCTTGAGTTGCCCAACAATGTTTACAATTTTTCCTTGTAGCAGTATGTTCTGGTATTATTGAGTGTGTGGTGCCGATTTTAGTTTTTATGGCATTATGTGAAGAAGGAATATTCTGATGTTTTTTAAGTCCACTCAGCTCCCCAATAAGTTCCTCCGTAAAATCTATTTAAAGGTAACGATTAGGTCTATCTAGTTCTTCAACATCAGGATGATCCTTTCTCTACTCTTGAAATATTATATAGCTGTTAACCCTTGAATGGTCAAGAAAATGGTAGAACAAGGTTTTCCAAAGTTTGTTAGTTTTCCTAAAAACATTATATTTATTAATTAATTTTAATTGGTCACTTTTATCTACCCCACCCATATAAGTATTACATTGTTTTACTACATTAGGCTGCTTAACTTTTAACTCTGAAAATTCCCCATTAACGTTTGTTCTTCTAGTGACTTCTGAATATCTATTAGCTGTCATAAAATTAGACATGATAGAAACTGTTTTATTATCCCTCCACTGCATTATTAAAATCTCCCTCTCTCTGACCCAGCGTATGTCACAGCAAGCTGATTTGTTTTTCAAATAATTTTATTTCTTTTAAAGATTTTGGAAAACCTTTTCTATTTTTATAACAGTTCCACATGCGCAAACACCTTTCTTTAAAAGATCTTTTAAAAGCTGTACAATATTGTAAAAATTTAAAAAAAATAGGTGATAACCTTGATTAATAAGAGACTTTATTAGTCTCATAACTACATCATAAGCTAAACCAAATGGGGAACCTTGGGTACTCTTACCAAGGTAAACTTCAAAATCATATGTGTATCCTGTTTAAGCTTCAGCAAGGATCCATAATTTCATTCCCCATTTAGTTGGCTTAGCCCTAATGTACTGCCTAAATGGATACCTGCCTTTATTTAGAACCATCCTTTCATCAATGGAAAGGTGCTGTTGAGGCTGATAAAGCGTCTGGAATTTTCTGTGAATGTAATTGTTATGAGTAAAATCATAACATATCTCCCGATATCGACAAGGCTTGTTTATAGACCAGCTTGTTGATAGTACGTTTCATGGGTTACTCCCGGAAGTACGTCATTGTATTTTAGACAAATATTGCAGACGATTTGGCCAGCTTCACTTAGCAGAAGTGAGCGATACTTCGAGGCCTTTCTTGTGTGTTACTGAGTGTGAACGGACGCATAATTGTCCAGCTCCTATATGTGTGCTCTTTCTACAGAGCTATAAAGATTTACTACAGCTAGATCGTCCATCTGCTTCATGGAGTCTATGCTGGATTGATATATTAGGACAAGTGAATGCTGTATGTCGAGGAACGTGAGTGGAAATATTAAATAAAGTATGCAGCAACATGTCGAAGACATCTTGTCCATAGTCGACTGAACAGCGACGTTTCAAGACTGGCTAGGTCATGCCATTGTCGTACATGAATATTGGATGCCTGTTAATTGGAGCTTGTTCAAGTAAATAAATTGATATTCGTCTTCACGTCCAAACCGGCCTTGAAGACTTCTTTACTGTTGAAGACTAAAAAGGTATTTTAAAAGTCTACATAAATATTGTTACCGGCATGATGAAATGCCGTGTTGAGTTCACACAAGTAAATGAATTATTATGGGAGGGACCTCTCCGAAGTTGAATATCCTAGACAAGATAACAAAAGAATAACCACCCATAACAGTAATCAAACAGAAAGCGTACTTTACTTAGCTTATCAGTTGAATTGTTAGTCTCAAAGCTGGAAACTTTCAAAAATGACATTATCTGTAAAAATCGCTTTTTTGTCATGAAAGGCTTAGCCCAAAATCCGTTGTACAAGGAAGATGTAGACCAATATTTCTGCACACTTGTTATTTGTACATTACCCATGTACATAAGAAGTCCCAGAAACTTATACAATTCTCCAACCGTTACATCCATCCATCCACTGTAAACTGATGGCCTTGATGGACCATACATTGAAGCATATTTGTTTGTATATAAACATAAATAACATACAAGATCAACAGTAAACAAGAACGTGAAAAGATCCACAGGCCTTAAAAATTCTCGGACAACTTTTCTCATTAGTACTTCCTCCTCCTTCAGGTGAACCTCAGGCTAGAGGCAGGGCAAAAACTTTGGAACTGACAGAGGGGCTCCACCATCCAAATCATTATAGCCTTTGGGTCTGTAATGAAAGAATTTAATACCCTGTTATTTAAAGTTTGAGAACTAAGTGTAATATTTTAAAATCGCATATTATGCATTATAACGTATTCTTTAAAATTAAAATAATAATGATAATAAGAAATTAAACCTATAAATATCTTTAAACATTATTCATTGAAACAAAATATAACTTTCACAACTTTCCGAGTTGTTTTATTATGCTTTTTTGACTCTGTATCTGTTTGTTTTGCAAATATACATTTCCTTAGCAACCGTTGCTATGGACGGGTAAGCTTTAAAAAATGAAGTAACAAAATTTTGTTCACAATAAATGTTAAAATCATTATCAGTTTTAATAGAAAATCGGTTACAGTTACTTTTTAAGTGGTAATTGTTAAAACAAGCTAGGTCACTACATTACCACATTCCATGACAATTCTTGATGCAATCACATCGTTGATGGTTCACGCCGCTTAGCTTGCCATGCCGGTTTCAAAAATTGGGTCATTGAGGACATTATCATCAACATCCATGTCTGAGTCCGATGTTTCTGGCTCTCAGACCTCATCCTCTGCAGAATCAGTGATGCATTCATAATTTAAATCATCGCTGGAACTCATGTTTTAATTTTTTTTTTTTTTTTTTTTTTGCGGAGACAAAGAAATCTAACTCGGACCAACTATCAAAATGGGGTGGAGTGTTTTCGGTGTTCACTCGCTATTTCAACGTTGATTATTTTGTTATAACGGTTGTTTTAAAAGAAAGATTTTATGTTTTAAATTAAATGTTATGCAGTATTTTATTATAAAACAACGATATTAATTTTTTTTAAATATTTTAAGGTAGTTTCTGCGACTTCGGAATTTACCTGCCAAATTTGGCTGGTTTTCTAAGGATAGAAATGAATAGAGTTAAGACTTCTAACTGTAAGCGTCAACCCTCTGGATATCTTCTCAGCTCTGTCAGATCTAAAAGTGATTTCGGGAAGTAAGGAACTGTGTCTCAGACGGGCTTATTTACTTAATCTCAGGTCTAACCCTTGCTTTCTTAGAGGTCCGCGTCTTTCACTTTTCCTCTTGTAAACTTTCGTGGGATTTCAATGCTATTGTGCGAGTTTACCGACAAAATCATAAGTTCCTCGTTAAATACAGAAGATAATGATTGTCAACTGCCATAATTACATGTATTTGTAGCTGCAGTTCAAATCTCAAAAAAAATTATCCTGTTCGGAGCATTAACCGTAAAGTTATAGCAGAATTTATGTTGTGCAATTCATAATTTATCATAACAACACTAGTTTACGTGGCAGTTGCAAAGTGTCTTACCCGTGTTATGACACACATAGTAACATTAAGGAAATCTTTAGTCACATAGTAACTTTGAGGAAATACTTAGTCACATCATAGCTGAAGACTTCCATCATTCCTTCAAATAGTACCAACAACGTTGGGATAGACGCTTACCCTTACAGGGAGGCTATTTTAAAAGGGAGATAACAACAAATTATGCATGTACTGTACGTAATTCTTTGGAATAAACCACTGCGGATGACCATTTTGAGGTCAACTCAATCCACATTTTTCATATATTGCACTTAAAATTATAATAAAAAGGTACTCTCTTAATGAACACAATATTATCTCTTACACTAGATCTGTTAGTTCTGACTATCATAAAGAGGAATAAGCTGACAACGTATGGTCACATACCAAGATCAAGATAATATGTATTAAGACAATCTGCCAGTAACCTCTCTGACGTGGACTTGTAACACCATCAAATATTTTGTGGGTGCCATTCCAAAAGGAACACGTCTGGCACCTGGCAAATGTCTTGCTCATATTATTAGTCTGGCACTGCTTTTTTACCACAATTTTTCCGTACGCGCAATGACATACTCAAACATCTCCACGCCGTTTTAGTACAGCGACAGCCTCCAGAACCTCTGAATGTTTCACACAGATTCACTTTTCTAACACCACTGAAGAATAATCTGCGAAAATATGTTGCTGCGTTACTGCATTTTTTATAGTGAACCATTCTTCTGGTACTTTTTAATCCATTCTTTCAGTGCTTGAGACTAGTTAGCCACCTACAGGCGATCTGTTCTTGTGACACTTCTGGATCTTTGAAAGCGATTCCGTTTTCATAATTTCTCCATATACTTCTACGCCACTTCTGGAAGTTCAGTTGCTAAACCCTCTATTATTATTTCTTGAATTTAAACTTTGAAACACTGTTCTATCACCTCTTATAGTTAAACTTTGAAACACTGTTCTATCAGCTTTTGGAGTTAAACTTTGATTCACTGTTCTATCACCTCTTGGTGTTAAACTTTGAAACACTGTTCTATCACCTCTTGGAGTTTGTCACGGCATTGCCTCCCCTGCTTTGCAGTAGTGGTCCAACAGTGGCCAAAACTCAAGAGTATCTAATATGGGTCTTCAAAGGTGTCTACCTTCGCGCAAGATTACTTGTGGCAGAGTTGTAGAAAGATGGATAATGATGCTTCTATCTCAAGGGAGATTCATAAGATATTCCAGAAGTCAAGAACAATGCTGCGTTGGGCAGGGCAATTGTTAACATATCTGATCCGCCGCCTTTTATGAAGATTTATGCAATGATTAGTATTAGTTTAAGCTCGTTCAAACCCACACCCTGATTTACTCAGTGGAATTCTTCTTATTCTGGTAAGCTCTGTTTAGAGTGTATTTAGCAAATTGACTGAGACAAACATGCAGTACATTAAAAATGATTAAATCGACGTTAAATTTGTAAATTTACAAACAACGAATTTAATAATCACTTAAGTTTTAACAAGGTTTTAAAAATGAATAATGATTTATCAGAAAAGTATCATCACTGTGTGATATAATGGTAGTTTGTAAAGGAGGTCACTTGGCAGCTTTTATGTGTTACTTAGCTGTCGGTGACGGTTCTGCTCCTTCTAATGTTTTGGTTCTTGGTAGACTGGATCGCTGATCCCGTTCGTCACTGGTCAAGGTTGTAGGGCGCAGCACATTCCCAGAAGTGTCAGGGAGTGTCTACAGAAGTTTGTCCTTCGTCTTTAAATCCACGTCGGGGACCTAAGATGCGTCAATAGTGGAATGCAGTCAGCGACCCATAGCTGAATGACCTTACTCCACCTCCAAGTGGTGGTCCTGGAAACAGGCTGCATCACTGCAGTCTGGCTGAGAGAGTAGGGATCGAAGTGGGAAGGCAAACCCGGTCCTAAAAATGCTGTGCTGAAGTCGGATGTGTCGGGTCGAAAGGCGCAGATATCGCAGCCTTGCTGTAAACGGCGACACAATGCAACCAACGTCCTTTTTCAGGATGAACGCAGAAGAAGAAGAAGAAATCCACGTCTGATAATGGTATCTAGCTTCGACTACAGGCCAATTGTACCCTTCTTGTTCCAGAGATAGTACCCTTAACTGATACCACTAACTAGTATCGTAGAAGAAGAGAAACGAATACCCTCTGAGTATTGAGTTTCTCAACACATACTTATGTGTCCCCATCGTCCTATTCCACCATCCCATCTACCTCAGACTTTTACCCTCGGTGAGAAATAAGCATTAACACCGGTTGAAAAGCGTGAACGCTTTTATTATTTTTTTTAAGTGAATATGTTTACACAGACATTTACACTGGTTTGTAAATCTAAATATTATAATTAAAATGTATATCATTTCTTTCATCTTTCCCTCCCTGCTCTATGCCACATAATTATTTTGAGTCGATTTCTGCTTCACTACGGCAGTAATCAGTTACATTTGTTGTACTGACTTATTACATGCTTTTCATGGTCGGCACCTCTTTCTTTCTCTGCTATGTAGCAGATATTTTGTATTTTCAAACATTCTTACACTTCTCTCAGCATAATTCGTCTTGTCAAGTAGACAGGTGATGCAATATTAATCGATAACCACGTTAGTTAATCTCGGGTGTGGCCGACATCAGACGACAGACTAGCTGGTTAATTTCGTGCGCACACCGCATGCATTACGCAGCAATATCTACAGCAGCAGAACATTGTGACGATTGATTGGCCTGCCCTATCACCAGACATGTCCCCTACAGAACATCTGTGGGACGAGCTTGGACGCAGAGTCTACAGGCAAGGTTCTCCAGCTAATCTGCAACAGCTCGAAGCTGCTCTTACACGTGAATGGGACTTGATTCCCCGGAATTTCCTTCAGAGACTTGTGCGTTCCATGCGGAGCCGCTGCCAAGCTTGTTTGCAAGCACACGGTGGACATACCAGATACTGAGGATAGTGTAAATGAATTTTTTTATTGGTTGCATTTTTGGTTTTCTCCCTTGCCTGCACAGAATGCAATGAATTTCATAACAATCAAATGTACAAATTAATGACCAGCATGGATTCATAGGAAAATGAATAAAGATTCCAAATATGTAAACTTGTAAACACTTATATTTACATTTCACACTCTGTTCCTGGATTATACAGGTGGTGCGTTTTTAATGTGCTTCAGTATATTTAGCCTCATGGTGTTTGGCAAAGCAGTCATTTGTGTGCAGGTGTGGATGATTTCTTATTTTGTATTACTGTATGAATGAATGAATAGTTTAAAATGTAGTCTACGAAATCCACGTATCCATTTATTCACACACATACCATACGTATACATATAACTCCATATAAGCGCATAATTTTATACCGTATCACTAGTTTAAAAAGACTGTAGTCGGAGTCGGACTTCTAAAATTACCGTAGTCGACTCCACAACCCTACTGAAAAGAGCTAATGCTGAATAGCATACCAATAGAACAGGAGAGATTATAATGAAGTTCGATGTTCAATTGACGCTGTAATGGCCAGCGCTGGCTGGACGACAAGTCGGACGGACATCTCTGGTTGGTCAAGTTAATAGAGTTGATTAGATAAGAATAATAGGGAAAAAATAAATGACCACTCAGAGCTATTGTCTCATTTTGTTTGCGTGACTCCAACAAGAGGCTAGAAAACATGCCAACATCTCCACAGTAAACTTTCTTCATGTAAAAACCAATTGATACAGAGACAACAGCTGCAAGGGCACATGAATGCTTGATGCAGGCTTTCTTGTGAGGCATGGTCGTTAATGGTATCTCGGGGTCCGCGAAGGTAACTTAACCCGTGTTCCACGGACCCGGTTAATGGATTCTCGGGGTCCGCGTAGGTAACCTAAAATTTAAACGATAACGTTTCTTTTTACCATGCTTTTATGCATTTTTTCCCCCTCAAGAAGGTGTCCACAGCCTTCATCGGATAATCAAAGGGGTCCCACGCGCAAAACAAGGTTAGGAAACCCCTGGTTTAAGGGGACCAGCCTCAGTGGTGACGTCATATTCCGTCAAGGAAGTTGAGGGGAACTGCGGTAAGACGGGGAATACAATGGATGGGTGTGAAAAAAAATCGAAAAAAGGTGATTCGTCTTACGGGGACAAAAGAATGAGAAAATAGCCAACGTTACGGCCACAAGGCCTTCGTCAGGGAAAGGAAAGAAAGTGAAGGTTAGATAGGACACATGAGAACCTAAAAAAGATATATAAAAAAATATAAAAATTAAAAAATAGGTACTTCCCTGAAGGCGGCAAAGTCCTAACGCTTATGGGCGCGTGCCAGGAAAGGGAATATTCCGTCAGGAGAGTAAACGGAAATTATGATATTCATAGTAAGCTGAAAAGAACGAACGAACGAACGAAATCTTTATTTCATCAGGGTAAAGAAAGATCTTTATATGACTTACGTGTTACCTTTAGTTGTAATGTGTCTTTATATGTCTACTGGAAACTGTAATGTGTCTTTATATGTCTACTGGAAACTGTAATGTGTCTTTATATGTCTACTAGAAACTGTAATGTTTCTTTATATTTCTACTAGAAACTGTACATGTGTCGTTATATGTCTACTGGAAACTGTATATGTGTCTTTATATGTCTACTAGATACTGTAATGTGTCTTTATATGTCTACTAGAAACTGTAAAGTGTCTTCATATGTTTACTAGAAACTGTGTCTTTATATGCCTACTTGAAACTGTAATGTGTCTTTATATGTCTACTAGAAACTGTAATGTGTCTTTAAATATCTACTAGACACTGTAATGTGTCTTTATATGTCTACTAGAAACTAAAACGTTGTATTTGTAGGTTAAAACAATGTAATTATAAGCAAGTCTAAACTAAACAATGTCCTTATGACAATATCAAGGCTGAAGAATGACAAGAAAAACAGAAGCTTCAGGTACCGTATCCACTTTTACTATTGTTAAAAAATGCACTGAAATATAAAAAAACCAGAAGAAATGTACCATAGATTCTGTTACACAGAAAACAAATGAGAGGCCAGCTGTCATTAATCAGTCACTTGTTATACCATTCACACACAAAAATTAATCTGTTATTAAATAAAGGGTACAACGCTTAATAATAAGGTGAAATACGATTAAACAGAGAGTAATGACCTGAACACTAAAGTCAAATTTGTTTAAAAGGAAAATTATGAATAGAACACTAAATGAAAATGACTTTAAATAGAGAGTAAGGAATTGTATAATAAAGTTACATGAGTTTAAATAGAGAATAATGAATACTTACATTCAATGTGTTTAAATAGAAAGTAATGAAGTGAACACTTACAATCAATGTGTTTAAATAGAAAGTAATGAGTTGAACACTTTAATTAGCGTAATTTGGTAGACTGTAATGCTTTGAACAAACGGTCTACTTTCAAAAGGTTTGTGATAGATAAAGAAATTAATGGACCACTGCTGCCATAGAGCATTTTACAAAATAACAGTTACTTAAACGTTCTCCTAAAACCACAAATAAATATTACACACACACAAAGGTATGTTTTCAGGGACTCGTGAGAAATTAAACCACACAGTTGCATATTATTTCCTCAAACATCACCCAGTTACTTATACAGTCCATCCTCGCTATTCGTGGAGGGTTGGGTTCATTGAAAACCCCCGCGAATACGGAATCCACGAATACGGAACCATTGATTCTATGGGAAAGAGGGGGGTTAGGTTACTGCGATCACCATAAACTCATCATTTCGTGCACCTTTCTTGTAAAAAAACCAGCTTATTTATTACACTGTTCATTTTATAAATGTATTTATACGCTGTTTTCTTTGTAATAGTACAGTATGAACAATCTGTTGATGTAACAATACTCACTCACGCACCCATTCACTCACATTGTCACTAGTCATTCACTCATTTACTCGCAAACACACTCACACAGATACATTATTACAAAATCCATGGAAAATAAAAATTGAAAAAATGTACACAAAACATTTAAAATTAGGAAATAAAGAACATTTCATACAGACATCACAGAAAGAAATTTATCTAACACAAGTACTTTATCACTGAGGCTCATCACGGCCTTCTTGCGCTTAGACACACTCACCAACACACTTGCACTACGCTTGGATGCTATTATTAATTCCAAAAATAATCAAAAACAGCGTAAAACTGCAAAAACATGGATGACAAGATGTTGGACAAAGACAACGAGAGCCCCGAGAACAAGAAGCTAGCCTCTCATGGTTGCGCCGTAGACGTCTCGAAATTTTTTGTCTACTGCGGATGGCCGCAAATACATGTATTTCAAATGGCGTAAAATGGATTATACTTTATCTAGCGCGAATAAGCAAATCCACGAAAACGAAACACACGAAAAGCGAGGACTAACTGTAGTTTCTTCTAAGACCACAGTTACATATACTTTCTTCTAACATCACACAGTTACATATACTATTTTCTAACATCACTGTGACGGTATTGCCTCCCCTGCTTTGCAGTAGTGGTCCAACAGTGGCCAAGACTCAAGAGTATCTAATACGGGCTTCACAGGTGTCTACCTTCGCACAAGACTACTCTTGCCAGATATGTAGATATAAGGTTAATGACGCTTCTGTGGTGAAGTGGGATGTTATAAATACTTATAGGGAACTTAGTGTACTGACTGAGATCAGCTGTGAAGGTATCTATATCTATTAAGAGTAGTGTATTATAGATAACCTTACTTGCTACCACATATCTATATATCTCAGTCAGAATTATTCTGGAATAGTGTGATGCTACGTTATGTGTCTAGGGTATGAGTATGGTGAAGTGTAAGTCACAACAACAGACAGATAAACAATTTAATTTAATCCACTACTCTTGACAACACTGTGACACTCACATACATATAACACTCTACAAAGATATCTTAAAAGAGTCACTGATAAACTTTCGAATAACAATATGTATTCATTACTGGCATGAATGAATATGTGTCCTGATTCAACTACAAGGGAACCAGGAATCACAATCAATTTAAATTACAAGTTATGTACAGAATGTATGTAATATGAATATTGTAGTGACATATATTATTACAAATGTTCTATGTGTGTCAGTTGTGTAGTAGTAAAATGAGGTAATACTGGTTTTGTTTTGTTCAAGCTCTGTTGGTATTTGTCATCATGACTTCAATAGTTTGTCTTTAGGGACCAGTATTGGAGATGTTCACAGTTCCTGATTTTAAGACAAGTAAATTCCCCTCTTAATGTTAATTTTAAAAAAGTCAGTTCAAGATGAGGGGACATAATGTTGAGCTCAGCTGGCCAAGTTAGCTTATCTGGCGTGATGGCGGCAGGAAAGGACTCCTCTGCTCGAATTCTCCTCTGGACTCTGGAGACACCTCACTGATAGCTAAAAGGACCAAGGAGTATGCTGTCCGACACTGGATTCAGCAAAGCTCTGACCAGGTGCTGCTCAGTACCATCAAGACCACTGTCCCTGAAATCAAGAAGGATGTACCTTCTACTTCATAACTAATTTATATTTTCTTTTTACACTGATCACAATACATCACAAACATTGCGTTCAGAGCGTTAGGCCAACAGTCAGCTTCATCTGAAATACTTTATACCAGCATTACCATCCTTAATGGTCACTACGCCTCTGCACTTCCAGCATTATTTCTGTCTAATCAATCATCCAGGTGTCAGTGTACTATTTGGCCATTCCATGCCGTTTTACTACCCTCCGACACCCTCTGTTCAGGCTGGAGCATTACAGGCTTTACCTCACATTTGCCACTGAACTACACATATATATACAGGCATAAATCAACAATTCACATTCAATTTTCATTAAAAGATATTGAATGGTTCAAGCTTACCACAATTCATACGAATAAACACAGATACGTTGATTAGCAATGAATTCTGGCACAAACTGGCACAAATTTCCATCTGCCTATCTTCCAGGCTTTTATTTAACACAATTATGAGCTGGCTTCAACGCACTGCTGCTTTATCAAGATCATTTAAACAAGTGGTCTCGAACTAACGCTCCCAAGTGTGTATATCAGCGAGACTGGCCAATGAGCCACGTTTCGACAAGTGTTTGAAAAAATGTTACCTTTTCCCGTTTCCCCTAACAACGAAAGATAGTATTTATAGTTCGACCAATCGTGGTTAGGCTTTCATTTGTTGCGCTCCAATCAATTTGGAGTTTACATGGTAGGCTATTTATGTAACGTAAGGTTTTTTTTTCAAACACGTTATAAAAAATTTTATGAGCAGAAATGATTTCATGCTGTCAGGCAGCCTCACTATTTTATTTTGGGTATAATTTATTAATTCCTGGACTATTGGCGTAACGTTTTACATATTATTTGTCAGCAAGCCCTAAGGAACCCAATTTTTCCCACTTTAAAAGAGCTACGTGGCTGCGTTCAAAATATGTATTTTCTACCTCCTGTTTCGAAGATATGCTGTCTGGGTACTGTTATGTTTTCAACCGTAAACCCATCTATTGTTATCTTTCCTAATAAGCGTTTTTTTATGATTTTAAAACCTAACTCTGGGGAAGGGTAGTGTATTTTATCACTGTCCGTCTGAAAAAAAAAGTTAGTGCTTGTAGCCTAACACGCGTGATAGTAGTAATTGTGTATCGCGCGACGCGTGTTTAATGTTCGGCTTTCTGCCTCTCCCTTCTCGCTATCCTTTTGTCCATCTGTTCGTTCGTTTTGGTAACGTAATATAATTAATGTTAGGATTAATTTAGGTCATTACGCAGTACGTCTCAATGTTTTTCTTAGAAATGCAGCACACGTTTCATTGAAGAAGGCGGGTAATAATACAGTAAGCTTTTATATCAACGTGAAAGCGTTACAATTTGCAGACGAAGCAGAAAACAAGGGGGATTTCGAGTACATTCTTTGTGACAGCACTGTTATTTTACCATTGCTCTTCTCTTTATTAATTTTATTTGTTAGGCTTCATATTTACCTAATAATTTATATATGTGGATTAGAATATTTCATGACACCTCCCCTCTTAAAACAGACATTATATGTCAGTCCTTTATTCTATATACACATAGAGAAATTTATTATTATTTCTGGGGTTTACGGTGATTCTCATCACACGGATGGCGGCTTAAAAAATCAGCTCCCAAATTGGTTTTTTTCCAGATATATACTCAATGCTAAAATTATATGGAGCCAGAAGCAAAGACCATCGGAGTAACCTAGAGTTCTCATGCTTAGCCTGTGCTAAAAACGATAAAGGTTTGTGATCTGTTTGCAACTTAAATGCCTTCCCATATAGATAAATATTGAATTTCTTTATTGCCCATATTACTGCAAGACATTCTTTTTCGCTAGTTGAGTAGTTGATTTCAGCTTTATTCAACTTTCTGCTAGCATATGCCACTGGGCTTAATTCCCCATCCAATGCATCTGATTTCTGTAGTAGAGTTGCACCTAGCCCAATATTACTTGCATCCGTCCTTACTATGAATTCTTGACTTAAGTCAGGTAATTTCAAAATGGGTTTACTTGTGAGCTTTTCCTTCAATTCTTGGTAAGTCATTTCACATTGTGGTGTCCATGTAATGCGATCTGGATGTCCTTTACGTGTCAAATCAGTTAACGGTGCACATATGGAATTAAAGTTTTTGATATACTTCTGGTAGAAACCACATAATGAGACAAAGGATCTCACGTCCTTCTTGGTTTGTGGTCTCGGGGCTTTCTGTAGTTTCTCTAAGTTCTTTGGGTCAGGGGTCATGTTTCCCTGATAAACTGTGTGTCCCAAAAATTCCAATTCTTTACATCCAACGCAACATTTGGTTGGTCGGGCTGTTAAATTTGCCTCCCTAAGTCGAGTAAACAGCATGTTCAGAGAGTCAATGTGTTCCTCAAATGTTTCTGTTGCTATAAGGATATCATCCATAAAATTTGTTATACAGGGATTATTCAGAGGATCCAATAATTTTCTCATCATTCTAGAGAAGACACTAGGCGCATTCTTCAATCCAAATGGCAATCTATTAAACTCATAGTGTCCTTCTGAGGTACTAAAAGCTAGGTATGGTCTAACCTCAGGCTTTACTGGAATCTGATAGTATCCTTTACTCAGATCCACTTTTGAGAAATATTTAGCTTTATTTAGTCTGGCAAACAGCTGATTTGTATCCGGCAATGGATCCACCTGTCCTTCTGTAATAGCATTCAGTCTCCTGTAATCTATACAGAGTCTATGTTCTCCAGAGGGCTTCCTTAAGAGTACCACCCCGGAACTATACGAAGACTCACTGTGCGAAATAATTCCTTCCTTCAACAGATAGTCTATCTCTTCCTTCAAAGCTTTTTCCTTAGCAAACGGAATCGAATATGGTTTCATACAGACAGGTGTGGGGTCATCAGTTTCATATCATATTCCAATAGGTTTGTATGCCCTGGTCGGTCTGTTAACACCTCTGCATGATTATTTAGAACCTGTTGCACTCTCTCTTTCTGAGTTTTCGTTAAATGTGTACTGATTTTCACCTGTGCTGCTGTCTCACAGGGGTGTAATGGATATTCAAATGATGAAAGTGGTTCCTTTTTCATCTCCATGGCGATGGACAAGGTCAACAAGTGTGTCTCTTCCTGATGTTCTCTTTCCAAATATTTCTTCAGGAGATTCACATGATAGATTTTTTCTTTCCCCTTCTTATCTATCTTATAATTTGTTCTAGCCACCTTCTCTAGAACTGTATATGGACCCTGCCATCCAATTTGTAACTTATTCTGACTCCCGGGCAAAAGAAGCAGTACTTTCTCTCCCACAGCCAAATTTCTGTCTTTCGCCTTCCTGTTATAATAGGCAGCATGTTTCTTCCTGGCTTGTTTCAAATTTTCATTGGCAAGTTTCCAGCCAGTTTTTAACCGAGTGGTCAGCTCATTCACATACTGGTATGAAGATGTAATGTTTTCCTCTGCCTTTTCATCAGTCCACGTTCTTAACAAAGCTACATATGGACCTTTAATTGTGTGGACCTATTTGTCCATGCACCGGTATGGTCTCTTCCACTCGAAGCTTTATAGTGATGATTTTTCCTCCCAGAATTTTCATTCACAAAACGACCGCTACCAATTCTTTTGGGGCTTTCTCCCCACTTAAAATTCTTGATGAGAGATTTCCTCTCTACATCCTCTTCCTCCAGTTTGTTTAAGTCCGATTGAGGGATTGTCGGCTTATCCTGGGGTAAGACATCCTTTTGCACTCTCCGCATAGTGGCCATTGTAAAACAGTTAAGTGAAGCTTGTCCGTGAAAAGGGGCTTCCCATTCCATTTGGTCCACTTTATCAAATCTATATTTCTTTCTATTATCAGGCCTAATTTTGCTCCGGGGCGTGTCCAGGTCCTGATCAATGTTCCCACTTGTGGGTGTTCCCTCATGTGCTATGCTACACCTTTCTACAAAATTCTCAATGTCCCATCTTGCTTTGGGCCAATAATAATTGTGAGCCACCTTTTGAATGATGGTACCTATCTTCTCATGGTCCCCATCTGGTTTCACATGTAGGCTCCTTATTAATTCTGTCCTGTATCTTTTTGGAAGAACCAGCTGTCCGTGACCATGGGATCTAGTTCCGGCCTTCCTATACATCAACTTGTTTTTCATGTAAAAATCTCCCTTGCCTGGAGTTGTATGACAAGTTGACAATTTTCTGAAACAAGGCTTGAGTGTTTTATCCCCAGCCTGTGCCTTCCTCATCTCTTCTGGAGGGGTATCTAACATAATATCCTCCTCCTGTCTTGAGGTCGACCTGACCTGAAGGGTTGCCATATACACAGGTTTCCTTCTGCAACGGTCAGTGTCATGATTGTCCATCTGACAATTCTTACACCACCTTTTTCCTTGGTTGAAAGATTTTCTTTCATTATATTTCCTTTCATCGAATTGTGGGAATTTATTTTTATTGTCATACCGTGGCCTATCAAATTGGTGCTTACCTTTATTTTGATCCCTAGGATCAAATTTATTAAAGTTCTGTGGTGCCCTAAAGTTATCCACCTGTTTCTTTTTATTACCTGTTACCTCTGCTTGAGCTGCTTGATACCTTTCAGCAACATTTAGCAACTCACCCAGCCTCTCTGCACCTTGTTCCATGAGAAACTTTCTCAGGTCTGGAGCCATGGACTCTCTTAGTTGCTCTATAAGGACCATTTCCTTAAGATCTTGGGTTTTCCCCAGAGAAGTCCATTTCTCCAAGTATGTCTCTATTCGTGCAGAGAACTGGTGATAGGTTTCACCTGACAGTAGTTTAGCATTCCTAAATTTTTTCCTGTAAAACTCTGCATTCTTTTCATACCTTAACAAAAGAGCCTGCTTTAGCATGTCATAATTTTCCTGATCACCTCTGCTCATTTTTGCAAAAACTTCATAAGCTGCCCCACGAAGTCCCTGAGATAACTTTAAGCTCCACCTTTCTCTCTCTAACCCATACGTGGTAGCTAATAGTTCATACCTATTTATATAGCTCTCAATATCATCGTCTTTCTCAACAAAATGATCTAAATGAAAGTTCATAGCTGAGGTTGAGGCTCCTTGAGTAACCGTAGCATCAGAGGCAAAGGGACTGGCACCATTTTCAGGAGCATGGCCTTGAAACTCAAACTCCCTTAGTCGTAACTCATGTTCCCTTTGTAATCTCTTCTCCTCCTTTTCTGCTTCCCTTTCTGCAGCTAATCTCTTCTCTTCTCTTTCTGCAGCCTGTCTTCTTTCCTCGGCTTCTAATGCTTTTGCCTCTTTGTCAGCCTCAATCTGCAACCTCTTAGTCTCAGCCTCAGCTTGCAACCTCTTATTTTCCCTTTCAGCCTCTAACCTTCTTTCGGCTTCTTTTTCTAATCTTCTTTCTTCGCGTTCAATAAATTTGTCACATTCCGTTGTGACATAGGCAACCATAACTTGCCCATCTAATCCTAACTCTTTTGCAGTCTGAACCGCAGCAGATCGAAATTTGGCCAGGTCCGCCATTGTCTATCAGGTAAATTTTTATAATGTCTACCCAACAATTCAATTTCTAACTATATATCTAATGGACAACACAGGCACCGTGAGCTCAACCTTATTTAATTCCACCCAAGGATACCTTTTAATTCTTATATTCCCTGAAGTGAATTACCCCCAATATTTTTAATAGTTAAAGATTCAAAATCCCAAGAGCGAGACCCCAATATATGTGGTGAAGTGGGATGTTATAAATACTTATAGGGAACTTAGTGTACTGACTGAGATCAGCTGTGAAGGTATCTATATCTATTAAGAGTAGTGTATTATAGATAACCTTACTTGCTACCACATATCTATATATCTCAGTCAGAATTATTCTGGAATAGTGTGATGCTACGTTATGTGTCTAGGGTATGAGTATGGTGAAGTGTAAGTCACAACAACAGACAGATAAACAATTTAATTTAATCCACTACTCTTGACAACACTGTGACACTCACATACATATAACACTCTACAAAGATATCTTAAAAGAGTCACTGATAAACTTTCGAATAACAATATGTATTCATTACTGGCATGAATGAATATGTGTCCTGATTCAACTACAAGGGAACCAGGAATCACAATCAATTTAAATTACAAGTTATGTACAGAATGTATTTAATATGAATATTGTAGTGACATATATTATTACAAATGTTCTATGTGTGTCAGTTGTGTAGTAGTAAAATGAGGTAATACTGGTTTTGTTTTGTTCAAGCTCTGTTGGTATTTGTCATCATGACTTCAATAGTTTGTCTTTAGGGACCAGTATTGGAGATGTTCACAGTTCCTGATTTTAAGACAAGTAAATTCCCCTCTTAATGTTAATTTTAAAAAAGTCAGTTCAAGATGAGGGGACATAATGTTGAGCTCAGCTGGCCAAGTTAGCTTATCTGGCGTGATGGCGGCAGGAAAGGACTCCTCTGCTCGAATTCTCCTCTGGACTCTGGAGACACCTCACTGATAGCTAAAAGGACCAAGGAGTATGCTGTCCGACACTGGATTCAGCAAAGCTCTGACCAGGTGCTGCTCAGTACCATCAAGACCACTGTCCCTGAAATCAAGAAGGATGTACCTTCTACTTCATAACTAATTTATATTTTCTTTTTACACTGATCACAATACATCACAAACATTGCGTTCAGAGCGTTAGGCCAACAGTCAGCTTCATCTGAAATACTTTATACCAGCATTACCATCCTTAATGGTCACTACGCCTCTGCACTTCCAGCATTATTTCTGTCTAATCAATCATCCAGGTGTCAGTGTACTATTTGGCCATTCCATGCCGTTTTACTACCCTCCGACACCCTCTGTTCAGGCTGGAGCATTACAGGCTTTACCTCACATTTGCCACTGAACTACACATATATATACAGGCATAAATCAACAATTCACATTCAATTTTCATTAAAAGATATTGAATGGTTCAAGCTTACCACAATTCATACGAATAAACACAGATACGTTGATTAGCAATGAATTCTGGCACAAACTGGCACAAATTTCCATCTGCCTATCTTCCAGGCTTTTATTTAACACAATTATGAGCTGGCTTCAACGCACTGCTGCTTTATCAAGATCATTTAAACAAGTGGTCTCGAACTAACGCTCCCAAGTGTGTATATCAGCGAGACTGGCCAATGAGCCACGTTTCGACAAGTGTTTGAAAAAATGTTACCTTTTCCCGTTTCCCCTAACAACGAAAGATAGTATTTATAGTTCGACCAATCGTGGTTAGGCTTTCATTTGTTGCGCTCCAATCAATTTGGAGTTTACATGGTAGGCTATTTATGTAACGTAAGGTTTTTTTTTCAAACACGTTATAAAAAATTTTATGAGCAGAAATGATTTCATGCTGTCAGGCAGCCTCACTATTTTATTTTGGGTATAATTTATTAATTCCTGGACTATTGGCGTAACGTTTTACATATTATTTGTCAGCAAGCCCTAAGGAACCCAATTTTCCCACTTTAAAAGAGCTACGTGGCTGCGTTCAAAATATGTATTTTCTACCTCCTGTTTCGAAGATATGCTGTCTGGGTACTGTTATGTTTTCAACCGTAAACCCATCTATTGTTATCTTTCCTAATAAGCGTTTTTTATGATTTTAAAACCTAACTCTGGGGAAGGGTAGTGTATTTTATCACTGTCCGTCTGAAAAAAAAAAGTTAGTGCTTGTAGCCTAACACGCGTGATAGTAGTAATTGTGTATCGCGCGACGCGTGTTTAATGTTCGGCTTTCTGCCTCTCCCTTCTCGCTATCCTTTTGTCCATCTGTTCGTTCGTTTTGGTAACGTAATATAATTAATGTTAGGATTAATTTAGGTCATTACGCAGTACGTCTCAATGTTTTTTCTTAGAAATGCAGCACACGTTTCATTGAAGAAGGCGGGTAATAATACAGTAAGCTTTTATATCAACGTGAAAGCGTTACAATTTGCAGACGAAGCAGAAAACAAGGGGGATTTCGAGTACATTCTTTGTGACAGCACTGTTATTTTACCATTGCTCTTCTCTTTATTAATTTTATTTGTTAGGCTTCATATTTACCTAATAATTTATATATGTGGATTAGAATATTTCATGACAGCTTCTACCACAAAGGAATTTCCACAAGATATTCAGATAAGTGAAAACAATGCTGCGTTTGGCTGAGCACGTTAATTCTAGAATCTGCCGATAACTTTTGTGAAAGATTAAGCAATGGTTTATGTTATCTCGTTTAAGCCCCCACCTCTGATTAACTCAGGAGAATTCTTATTACTCTGGTATAGCTCAGTTTAGAGTATGTGTAGTAAATTGGCTGAGACAAACATGCAGTAACTTTAAAATGATTAAATCGAAGTTAAATTCGTAAATTTACAAATAACAAAATTTAATAATCACTTAAGTTTTAACAGTTTGAAAATAATTTGAATAGTTATGGATTAAGAAAAGTTATCATCACGGTCGTGATAGGAGGTAAATAGTTTTTTACAAGAAGTTCAAGTGGCAGCATATATTGAACTTAGCTGCCAATGACGGTTTTGCTCCTTCTGATGGGTTGGTTCTTTTACACTGCTTACACTCGTCGCTGGTCAAGGTTGTCGGGTGTAGCTCGTTTCCCAGAAATGTCAGGGAGAGTCTACAAAGATGGTCCTTCGTCTTAAAGCTAAGGCCACTGTTCCCTTCTTGTTCCAGAGATAGTACTTTCTGCTGGTACCACCAATAACTATGATGAAGAATAGAAACGAAACGCTCTTCTGAGTATTGCGTTTTCCAACAAATGGTTATGGGTCTCTATCTTCCCATTCCCCCATCCCATTTAACTCAGAATTTACCCTCGATGAGAATTAAATTTAATCCATCGGTATAAAACTTTCTTTACATTTAAATTGAATAGCTTTTATAGTTACTTTACATTTAAATGAAAAGATTAATTGTACAGATAGAATATGTTTACATTTACATTTCCACTGATTGAAAAGTGTTCACAATATAAATTGAATATGTTTTCATTTATGTTTACACTGACGTGAAAAGTTTGAAACTTCCACTAATTTTAAATGAATATTTTTCCATAGACATTTACACTGGTTTGAAACTATTATACTTTGAATGTACATCATATCTGTCATCTTTCCCTCCCTGCTCTATATGGAACCTGGGACTACTTTATGCTTTTAGTTCTCTTTACGAAACTAGCAATAAAGCAATCACCAGGCCGTGCAGTGGTGGTTCATGAAATCATCATTGTATACGGTGAGTTTGCCAGCCTCAAATGACTTGGACATCCACTAGCGATTTTCACATATTAAAATTCACATGGCAATATACATATATATGTTAGTTCACATGTTAGTAATGAAATATAGAATGTTCTTCTTCTTCCTCGTTCGTCCTGAAAAGGACGGTGGTTGCGTTGTGTCTGTTTACGCCTAAGCTGTGATCTCTGCACCTTTCGGTCGATACATCCGACTTCTGCACGGCATATTTTGGGACCGGGTTTGCTTTCCCACTGCGATCCCTACTCGCTCAGCCAGACTGCAGTGATGCAATCTGTTTCCAGGACCACCACGTGGAGGTGGAGTAGGGTCTTGACCAGCTCTGGTTCGCTGATCCTGATGCAAGCAGTCAAGCTATGGGTCGCTGACTGCATTCTCTATTGCTGCATCTTTGGGTCCCATACAGAATGTAAAATCACAACTTACGCCAATCCTGGCTCACAGACTTGTTGCTCAGATGAATAAAAGAGACTTGAATCGGCCTCTTACACGCGTCTGGGGTGTCGTTAATTTAATAATTTCCGTCTCTGGCTTTGTGTGTTTCCTCCAGTTTCCTCAGACAGTGGCTTTCCTTATTAAAATGATAGAGATTTCCTGGGCTGTTTTTGTAAGTCCTGATAAAAACTCAAATAAAAGGTGTCCGGTCTGATAAAATGGAATTCTGAATTCTAGGCTTCACTCTGGCAAGGTCTGGTGTCTTGGCAAGCGATCTTCACAGATAGTTTTGGCTGACTGAAGCATCAGGTTATTTTCACTGCCTTCCCACGCATTCGTTGTTATGAAGCTCAGATGATCAGCCAATCTGATTTGAATATGTTGCATGACTCATCTAGTGCATGATTTTAAACATTACATCTTCTGAAAATATGCTGTAAACATCCGATTGCCTGGCAGACGACCTCACAGATACATCGGTAACCTCACACGACAATGTGTGTAAGATGTACGTTCTCTCAGCCGCTCCTGCTAATGGTTAGTATTATCATCTACCATGAGTGTTAGATAATCAGACAAGACACAATATACTAAAAGTAGCTAAAGAATGTAGATACAAAATATCTGCTACTTAGCAGAGAATGAAAGAAAGAAAGTGTGACAAATAGAAAGCGCGCAGTAATCAGTACTCTAACGTTTTGAAACCACAGTCACAATAGTTACTATCATCATTTAACATGCACACACATATATATCTTCTATCATCTAATCATCTAACATCACACAGTTACATATACTATCATCTAACATCACGCAGTTACATGTACTATCATCTAACATCACACAGTTACATATACTATCATCTAACATCACACAGTTACATATACTATCTTCTAACACTGCAGTTACATATACTACCATCTAACATCGCACAGTTACATATACTATCATCTAACATCACACAGTTACATATACTATCTTCTAACACCACAGTTACATATACTATCATCTAACATCACACAGCTACATATACTATCATCTAACACCACAGTTACATATACTATCTTCTAACACCACAATTACATATACTATTATCTAACATCACACAGTTACATATACTATCATCTAACATCACACAGTTACATATACTATCATCTAACATCACACAGTTACATATACTATTATCTAACATCACACAGTTACATATACTATCATCTAACATCGCACAGTTACATATACTATTATCTAACATCACACAGTTACATATACTATCATCTAACATCGCACAGTTACATATACTATTATCTAACATCACACAGTTACATACACTATCTTCTAAAACCACAGTTACATATACTATCATCTAACATCACACAGTTACATATACTATCATCTAACATCACACAGTTACATATACTATCATCTAACATCGCACAGTTACATATACTATTATCTAACATCACACAGTTACATATACTATCTTCTAAAACCACAGTTACATATACTATCATCTAACAACACACAGTTACATATGCTATCATCTAACATCACACAGTTACATATACTATCATCTAACATCACATAGTTACATATACTCTCGCTAACTTGACGGCCCGACTAATTCAGCCAAAATTAAGACCTTGGCCAGGACAATTGCCTTCTTTAAGACGTGCCCGGAAGCTCTAACAGAAACAATTAGGTCAGCTGACTAGTTTAACTACTTTAGTATCTTCCTTTACGAGCTATTCTGTCTCACCTTCTTAGACCAGGCTTTTTTGTGACGAGCATCTATCAAGAACCCAGTTGTAACCCTCTTGTAACGCTTTGAACACATAAACACAAAAGCATATAAAGTATATTTGACAATGCTAATTTCTATATCGATGGAGAGGATGGGACAAAAATCACGACCGGGTTTTAGACAATTCATTTAAAGTCATTTTGTCTTTCCAGATATCAAGCCGCCCTTAAGAATTCATTATGGAAAAATACACTACACAACAACGAGTCAGAATTATTGAATGTTATTATTGAAACAAAGGCTCTGTCATTCTTACTCAGCGAGCATATGGAAGACATTTTAATGTTACTACAATATCATCAGAAAGAACGATAAGGCGTTTAGTTCAAGTTTTCAAGACAAGGGATCTGTTTGTGATTTACCTCGCACTGGAAGACCATGTACAGGTCGTGCTAGCACCAATGTAGAGTCCATTCGGCAGTCGCTGAAGATCCTGAAACACCAATAAGAAGACGCTCAACTCAACTTGATAATCCCAAGATCATAACTGCAGCGAGTAAAGAGGACTGTATTACACCTGTTTCCCTATCAAGTTGAACTGGTGAACGAAACTAAGACAACAGGAATAAACCTACAACTGTTGCGCATTTAAAAAACAACATTATGATGGAATGTGGAGCTTTGGGAGAGGATATTTTAAGAAAAATCATGAAAAATTTCATAGAACAAACAAGACTTGTGAGGCATTTAGAGGAAAACATTTGCGTGATATTATTTTCCGATCTAATCTTATCAAAATAAAAAGATATGAATTAAACTAAATTTTGAAATTGATTCCGTGTGTTTTTTTGGGAGGGTTTTTTTGTGTGTTTGTTTTGAATGTTTCAAAAGTTAAAAGAAATTAAAACCCGGTCGTGAATTTTGAACCACCCTACAAATGTATAGTAAGGGATAAGGTTATAAAGGTTATTTTAACATAGTTCAGCTACAAGCAAGCCAGGAGATGTTGGTATCTACTTTATAAAAGCTGAGATATCTAGAGATCTACATTGATAATATCATGTCTATTTTTAGGCGTCAGTGTATTTATAATCCGTACTACTCTATCTACATTTCACCTCCGTGTCACGGATTGCCTCCCCTGCTTTGCAGTAGTGGTCGAACATTGGCCAAAACTCAAAAGTATCTAATATTGGCTTCCAAGTTATCTATACTGAAGCACATTAAAAACGCACCACTATTATATATACTGATGCCTCGAAGCTGGCAAAAAAAAGTGTGGGAATGGATTTTCCCCGTGTTTGCCATGAGGTAGAGAGCGAATGGCTGCTGGAATGGAAAGTGCAAGATTCAACCCATGGGTGTGTGTACAGACTACATGAAAACGATGAAAGTTACACGTGCAACACGATTCTCAACAGCTATGACCCTGAAAATGTGTACGCGTTGTGGCAGTATACTCGGTATAAAAAGGCCGTTGAGACAAAACACCCAGTACATGTGCTTGAAATGCCACGACTATCTGAAAACGACCGCCAACGAGCCATTGGTATGTTGGAGACCGGAATGAGCTCGCGGGCCATTGCCAGAAGGATGAATTGCCACCACAGCACTATTGTACGTCTCAATGAACGTTACGGAACCACTGGCAGTGCCCGGGATAGACTTCGGAGTGGCCAACCACGAGTTACTACCTCTGCGCAAGATCGTCATATTGTGCTGAGTCACTTAAGGAATTGACTCTCCCGGCAAGTCAAACAGCAAGAACAATAGTGGGTAGACATGGGCAAGTCTCTCGAATGACAGTCATACGACGACTCAGAGATACAGGCCTTACTGCAAGACGACCTTATGTTGGGCCAAACTTGACTCACAGACATCGTTAGCAGCGCCTGCAATGGGCAGAGCAACATATCAGATGGACTAGACTGCAGTGGAATGCTGTCCTATTCACAGACGAGAACAGATTCAACATATCCTTTGCAGATGGACGTATGCGGATTTAGCGACGGTGTGAAGAGCGCTTTGCAGATTGCTGTGTCAACCGATTTCGAGGTGGCAGTATTCACATTTGGGGAGGATTCAGTTTTCACCATCGCTTGCCTCTTCACGTCTTCCGTGGAAATGTTAATGCTGTGACATATCGAGATGAGGTTCTGGATGCACTGGTTGCTCCTGCGTTCACAATTTATCCAGACTTGCAGCTTCTCCAGCAGGATAACGCACGTGCATTTTTTTGTATTTTTGGTTTTCTCCCTTGCCTGCACAGAATGCAATGAATTCATAACAATCAAATGTACAAATTAATGACCAGCATGGATTCATAGGAAAATGAATAAAGATTCCAAATATGTAAATTTGTACACACTTATATTTACATTTCACACTCTGTTCCTGGATTATACAGGTGGTGCTTTTTAATGTGCTTCAGTATATATGCGCGCAAGATTACTCTTGGCAGAGATGTAAACAGAAGATTAATGACACTTCTATCTTAAGGTAGCGTTCACAAGATATTCCCAGAAGTCAAGAACAAAAGCTGCTTAGGGCGGAGCAATTTTTTTAACTTATTATCTGGTCCGTCGCCTTTTTTGAAGGGTTTAAGCAATGGTTCTGGTTCGTTAAGCCCCCAGTTGGTGTAATCCAACGAATGCCCTGTTATAAGTAATGGCTCTCTCTCTCTCTCTCTCTCTCTCACTCTATATATATATATATATATATATATATATATATATATATATATATATGTATATATAATTATTAAATAGTCTTGCTCGTACGTTTGCTTTCATGCTTCTAATAATGACTGAATAAACAATTATTTGTTTAGTTTAAAATAACATACAACAAATTTAATGGTCAATTAGTTCAACAAGTTAAATAAAGATTAAATGGGGGTGACAGGTAAATTAAATTTTTCCCCACACAGGTTGAATCGGGGCGCTATCAATGTCCGTGTTTTGCTGTTGCCTGTGATTTAAAAAAAAACTTAACTCTAGATGAGTCCTGCAGCTGTGGTTTATCAATTCTGTGATGACTGAAGCCTTCTCCACACTCTCTTCCACTGTATGCGGTTAAGGTGGATGCTTTTCCCTCATAATAGCGGCGTGAATTCCACAAATCGTCTGACGGCTTGTAACCACGAACTTTAGACAAATAGAAAGAAACAAATGCCTGCTAAGTACACTTGTTTGCCGCAAACTAACAGGCCCATTGTCATGCGCTCCACCCACCAATGTTAACCTCTGAGAAGAATTAAATTCCCGAGCACACAGTGTAACTCAGGGAATATGATGAGAATTCACCAATATCCTTCCGGGTGTTAACTAGGAAATTGCGTCTGGAGTGCATGAATAATGATTTGCCTGAATTACAATTAAAAAAGGTACATAAATCTCACAAGATAATATGTTACACCTTAGGCACATGTGATGTAATCATCACTCATTGCTCATCACTTCTCCCTTCGGTGTCTGAGGTCGCTCTGCTGTCGGGTTTCCCGCACGACTAGTCAGAAACAATCACCCGCTCTTGCAGTAGTTGTTCATGCATATGCTATTTTCATATGTTGAGGTTGCCAGCCTTGTATATAACCACTTAGCAAGACACCTGTAGAATTTACATTAGTAAATAAATTGTTTACACTTACCCCAAAATTTTGGGAATACACAATCTCCTGACACAGATTTATACTGGACACAGCTCTGTATTAGATGCTTCGAAATAACTTTGGTCTGGACATTAGAGTTAGTTCCTCTGACGGCGGGTGTTCTGCGAAATCCTGGCCTGGGGAAACTTTTGTTTAATTCCTCTATGATTTTGTCTGGGAAATTAGAGTTAATTCTTCTGACGGCGGATGTTCTGTTAAATTACCTGGGCCTGGAAAACTGTTGTTAAATTCATCTATGACTTGTGATCAAATTCCTAGGATTCCAGTCTTGTTAATTAAAGTCCTGACACCTTAACGTTTCCAGTCTTGTTTTAAAAATGCGGGTTTACTTGTGAATTCCAAAGTTGCCGAATTCTCGATCCGTTACTTATAGTTGTGGAATTTCTAAGTCCAATGTCTCCTTCTTCTTTCTGGCTTTTAGGAGTTGCTGATATGTCTTGTGCGCTGCAGTCTCTCTGTGTGATCTGTGTCTGTCTTTTCATCACACTATGTTCTCAGTTCTTAGTGCGAATCACTAATTGCACTTCCGACTAATGTGCCAATAAAATACATTGTATATTTCAGCTCCTCAAAATGAACCAATCTAATCGAATCTCGTTCAGCACTACGTGGGTGGGACGATTTCAAATTAAAAAAATACCCTCACGTGTTTCACAATATTAAATTTCATATCCACGCGTGACCTCTCTTCACGAACAAGACTTCCGCCGTCATCTTGTGCACAACTCATAAACACAATCTGTGAACTCATTTGATGTCCAGATGCTACATATCGCTTATATTGTCTCCCCAGACAGATTATCGTGATACTCACACACAGGGATGGTCCCAATGAAAGGATAAACGCATCTACCACCTGTGTAATCTGCACACCTCAGACGGCTATCTCAGACAGGCAATATTGGCTTCTATCGATGTTGACCGGACGAGACCGTCTTCTCATGATAAGAATTTCGCTCGCTGACCGGTGATTATGGCATGGTATTGTTACGATAATACCCCAGTTCACCTGGCGGAACGTAAATAAGTCTGAGGTGTGGTAAACAAGATAAAGACAGTCCCATAGCAAAAACTTCCATAGGAGAGTGGGGTATAAGAGACTTTCCCCACTAGATTCCGCATAGATAGTAAATAATGGTGCATAAAATATGCCACATAATAATGACAGGGGAAAGAAAAATTAGAAAATATCACTCACACGGGAATGTAATGCAATCCTGCCGGAGTGGACTTGAGATCGCACAACCGTATCGTCTTGCGGGAAAATGCGTTTACGGAAAAGGCTTCGGGAGTAAACCATGAGGATAAATCCGGAGTCGGAGTCCCTAAGGTCGTTGGTTCAATATTAATCTGGCCACTCCTACGACGTCGCTGGTACCAAACTGCATCGGCTACTGTCATTCCTTTGGATTTACCGGCTACGTAGAGAGGGGGAAACATTCTACATGGGCAAGAACTTGATCTACATATAACTGTGGCCAGGCTCGCGACCTGGAGAAAACACTCCAGCTTCACCACATAGTGTCAACACAACACCGGAAGTAGAAGTGCCGAAATGATCGGTATATATATATATATATATATATATATATATATATATATATATATATATATATATATATATATATATATATATATATATATATATATATATATATATATACAGTCATGTGCCGCATAATGTCTGTTCGGACAGCGTCCGACCGCATATACGTCCGTGGTCCCATAAGGTTATAATAGAGTTCAGAAATCCCGATCGGAGAACAGGACGAAGCGGACGTAAACGGACGTAGCGAAATCATAATAAACGCCTATATTACTGGCCTATGTATGTACTGTACTGTACTTACTATCGTTATTTTAATGTGAACTTTCGAAAATACATTACCGTGAAGTGCATCATGGCTCCCAAACGCAGCAAAACCAGTTCTAGTGATAGCAGCAGCAAGAGACAAAGGAAAAGTATCGATTTGGAAGTAAAACAAAAGGTAAATAAACATCACTGTAGAGTCGTGTTGTTGTTGTTAAGTAATGTCAATGGGCCACCACTGATAAAGTATCAGGATAGAATGATAGAATCTAAAGTTGGATTATATATTAAGTTGTATGTATACGCCCACACAGAGCTATAATGAATATGATACTACTGTCACTGTGCCTGGAATGTTCAAAGTAAGTGTGTACTGATACATTCGTCCATCACAGTAACACACATAGGATTCATGGATCGTTGAACGATTGGTAACGTTTAAAGTACAGTTTATTTACGTTTCAACACAGACGACGACATAGATGAAATACAGCATAAAGTACATAGCATCGAGAAACTACATTCATGAAGCTCCAACACCCCACAGAGCTCCATTACAGCGCACACCGGCGCACTTCTCATATAAGGTACACATTAACACTGTTCCTTAATAAACTGCATTCACCTTAGTTATAAATGCGGCCTCATACATATGGCCTCATCCAGAAAGACTGCTCACATCGCAGTACTATTAAATTCATCAAAATACTGGCCTTCTCATGTTTTCTCCATAGAGCTCAATTATAGCATAATGGTGCACTTCTCATAGAAGATGACCATAACGATTTTCCTCAAAAGACTACATCTCCCCTTCTCAGCAAAGGCTGCTCCACGGCAGTTGAATAATCATAGTCAGCGCTATCTCTTCTTAGAGCTCAATTATAACATAGTGGTGCACTTCTCATAGAAGATGCACATTCACAATATTCCTCAAAGGACTGCGTACACAGCAGTCTGCAGTAATATAGCCTGCACAATATATGGCCTCCTAATCTCCTTCACAAAAATGTCTATGGCCTACAAAGTAATGTCTTTAAATCTCAGACTCTCCATAGCACCTAATTATAGATTAGTGGTGCACTTCTCTTAGAACGTGCACAATAACAAAATCTCTTAAACGACTGCATCCACTACAGTTATAGATATCGAAGTAAATACTGTCTTCAGATAATCTAACACATGAAAGAATATTCAATACAGGCCTGAACAAAAGTCTCCACCGAGACACACACTGTGAAAAAAAAACACTCTAAACATCTTCACCGAACACTCGTCGGGAACACACACTTAGAGAAAAACCCAGGGTTGACTCCCTCAGTCAAACACCTAGAACATGACTGCCCCGGGAAACACCTTTCCCGCCCAGTCACGAGACTTCGCTGTTAAACACCGCTCAGTCAATTCACGGACTAGCCGCGAGAACTATTCACAGTTCTACAATACAGTACAGCGCTCACGACGCTTTCTGTACACTCTAACTTCTATCATATATTTGTTTAACCAATTCACCGTTAATCAAGTCTACAAGTAATGTAACCCTTAATTTACTCTGTCCAACCCGTATACAAAGGATCACTTCCCTTTTTGACATTAACATACTACCACACCCCCCGGAGAAAAAATGCTTTATCATTTTTTTTAAGAAAAAAACATCCACGAAAAATGAGGGGTCCGATAAGCTCTAATATACTCTTACAACAATATGTTATGGTAAGGTCATAATGACATCGACAAAAAATATAAGCAAGTGTACATTACCAAATTATACAAAATAATCGGCTAAGTACACCGAAATAATTGGTTTGAAACAAATTAGCTATGTTTTCTGTAGACCAAGCAGGATACAATAAATAGAAAGTAACAGACAAGATCAAGCAAAAGAAGCATGATCAACACTGAAATCAGCAATGAAATCAATATAGGAAGAAAGATCAATAGTGAACCAACTTTTTACATCAAACCGACATACATGGCTACATCATTCCAAGCTATATAGTTAACGTCACATTACAAAAGAAGGAAGTATAAGAAGTGAACATATACTAATAGAATTAAGTGACACCTAGATGAAAGAACGAAGCATCACCAAAGTATAAACCCCTACTGAAAAAATCACAGAGGAAAAAATTGAATGAAACAAAGATCAATCCGTAAAGGAAGAAGGAAATTCAAGAAATGAATGTATAGACAAGTGGCAATACTACGTCTTAATAACTATTTCAAAAAACAATGTATTGTATAAAAATACAATCATGACCGAAAATCATACGATATCAAGGCAAAGAATATATATAAATATACCATAACACAAAAGCAAGCTATAATAAATAACGCATAATAAATGATTTAACCAAATCACAAAACTTATTCATAACTAAAATGAATTATCACAGACATCACACACAAAAAAGTGCGATATGTAAAAAAAAATTATCACAATCTCAAAAAAATAAAACTTATCAATATATTTTTCTTTTTTTTTCTCTTTTTTTTTTTAAACTGGAAATATCAACATATATTATTACACCTTCACAAACAATATAACACTTTCAAAAACAAATACATTTCTCACAAAAAATACAATACAAAAAAGTTTCTAACCGTTAAGTTAAATAAAAATAGTATTTTAAATTTTTACACGTTTCAACCTGTAATTAATAAATCATAAGTGAAATGAGCTTTTAACAAAATGTGTGACATAAAAAATATTCCTATCTCTAAGTAGACACAAATAAGCACCTATTAAAAAAACCCACTATTAACTCCATACCAATTGCAAATATAAACATAACATCCTATAAGAACAAGTGTTTAAGTCAGACTTCTAAATTCTTCAAACAAACAACAGTATCTGCTATTTCTAATAATTCTACATATACAGTTTAGTCCCAAAATACCATTTCACATTCCAACAATTACTTCATATAACCTCTGTATATAGAAATATATTAACTAAACATGAAGTCAGATACGAAAAATAAAAAATAAATTTAGTAACCAAAAAACTCTCTGAAAGCGACTAACGCATATTACTAGCTAATGAGTTTGTGCTTAGGGCTGGCAATCTCATCATGTACAAAACTATCATAATATTTACTGCTGCAAAATCATATCAATGTTTAGATGAATCAGCTATCATAGCTCCAATCTTGACAACAGAGCATGTATGGACAATAATAATATGATCTAAGTGGAATAGTCTTCAGACTAGTGTATGTAAATACCAAAAAACCACTATATCATTTCAAAAATTAAAGATAAGTCACTACAAAGTGATATGTTATAAATAATTTCATTACAATCATAATACATGCAATGTTTATCCACAATACAATTATGTAAATAACAACATAGAGTACAAATAATGCATAAATATGGACAGACACAATATCCAATGCAATCATATTATACTATACAATAATACATTATCCTTAAAAAAAAATAATTAAGTATAAGAACCACTATAACAATCTTGAACCAACTCCTAAAAGGAAAAAAAAATAATAGAGCACAACTCCGGCTTTCATTGATAGTATTCTGTAAACCGCACGGGGTAACGTCATACAATACTGGGTCAACAGGCTGGCTGAACTGCGCTTGATTGGGCACACGGTCGTAAGGTGACCTATATTTCTCTCACAGCTAATGAAAAACAGGCACGCTGACCTTTATCGCATAGCTGCTACTGTTGAAAAAATACAAATGAAAATCTCCACTTTAATCAACTGTGAGATCTATTAAGGTAAACGGAAAAGTAACCTTACAATTACCTAACACTTGTGGCAGTGAAAAACATCTGGTTTCTATATGATGCCATCAAGTCTTCCCACATCACATAGTATATCACACAAAAGGTTAGGAACAACCTGTCCAAAATGAAGGTCATCACAGCAGAGCTGAAATAAAGCTATGCATTCACAAAACGAGATTCTTTCTCGAAATCAAAACATAACAAACAGTTGCAATTTGTGACCTTATTACTTATTGTTACTTTGCTTACTACCAATGACCTGGTTATGTGTAGTAACATTTGGGGAGTTATCTCTATTGCTATAGCTATCTCCTCCATTGTGACAATTATTATACCTAGAGCTGCAGTTAGCATTGTTATGCTTAACATGTCTCCTTTGATAGAAATATCTAGTAAATGAATCGTGTTGACTCCTAGAACAATTACTATCAGATTGGTAATCTTTAATGTAATTATTTCTATCATAATTTCCCAACTTTTCAGAATCAAACTTTTGAGATCTGTTAGACTGTCTCTGGTTTCTTAGAGAGGAAAAACTACCATTCAATGGGCTTCCTTGGTACTGTCTAACATTATGGTTATTTCTTTTACCAAAACTGTTTTTATTCTTTTCTATGGTAATATGCTTATTCGCTGTATCACACTGCCTATACTGGGTATGACAAGCAGTGAAACTGATCGAATCCTTATGGTTACCAACATAATGTGTGTTATCTTTATTACTAGAACTGGATGTTACACATGAAATATCTTTGCTAGTCTGACGCCAAGAGTCAGTATTATTAGCATTAGTAATACGTGGGAAATTGTATTTGACACGTAGGGATTTACGTCCACCATGTTCGATCTTCGTATTCGCAAAGAGTGTATAGGGCGGACTCTTTGCTTGCCTTACTTGGTGATGAACAACATTCTGTCTACTATTGTCAACATTGACTGTAGACAAACCCTTGATGCCTAAAACAACATCCACTAAACCATCCACTCTTCTTCTAAGTTCAGTAATTTCAGCAATATTAAGAGAGATATCATCGCTTAGCTTCTTATTTAAGTTATCACATGTCATAACTTTGCATCTCTCTTCTGTCAGCAACCTCTCAATCTTAATCATTTTCCTTTTCTGCACCACTAAATCTTTTAATATCTCTCTATCATCCTTTTCTCTACTAACCCTCAACTGCTCCAAGTCCATCTGAAGTTCCTCAGTGTCACTATCATGGCTATTTACTAGCTCATTAACCTTCTCTGGAACTATAATATTCTTCTCCTCAAGTTTATCAAAACATACATCATGAAGCATCTCTATGTATAATTTCTCTCGTTCATTGGTCTCCACTTTTAATTTGTTGGACATCTGTTTATTTTCTTGGATTTCTTGAGTGAGATTTCTCACTACGTCCTGCTTATCTTTTATCTGTACTTCCAAGTCCTTGACTTTACTACATGCAGATTCTAATGCTGTTTTTACACTAGCAAGCTCCAAGTTTGATTTATGTAACTCACTTGTGAGCTTAGACACTGTTTCTTGTAATCTATTCTTTTCAGCACTATCCTGCAAAACATTTGCCCTTTCCTGCAGAGCAATCTGTTTGTTTTTCTTCATCCGCTCCTTATTTCTTAATTCATTTTTGTTATCATCCTGCATGTTGTTCCAGATTATATTATGTAAAACCTTATGCATAAAATTGTGTTTAGCTTGAGTATAACTGCACACAAATGGACGCAGGTAATCTAACACATCCGCCAAATCTCTTGCCATGATCAATTGAGGACCTGACCAAAAGATATCGTTAGCAAAAGCCGACAAGGCTTCTATCGCATTAAACAAAAACCCATCCAGCACGTATTTCTCAAGTGCTGGGCCTTGTAATCCATCACGATATTTACCTACTTCAAATAAATAATCCAATACAGGCGTCATATCGTCTGGATTCATATCACAATCCATGGTGATTCAATCACTGAGTGATTATAATTATTACATGTTTATGTCAATATGTGGTATAAACTTTTGAATCAAGATAAGGTAAGTCAGTATTATGTCACATGAGCATCAATCAATAATGCACTAAATCTTATAATACAACACTATCAACATGAAGTACTCAATAGAACAAATAATAATAACCGGAAGACCTGACAACATACATAGAGAGACACAGTTTTCCACGACAAAAAACCACTTATCTTGTAAATAGAAAACAGTCCCGTCGTTTCCCGCCACAACTGATGGGCATCAAATGACACAGCATAAGCAGACTCCCATGTTGAAAGGCGCAGGAACAGGTACACAATCGTCATCAACTGTCACCTCTGGTACTTGACACAGTATGAAACAGGAAACTTGAATGCTGCAAATATGTCATAGGGAAGCATGTAAACTTTAGACACCTCACCGTGTCACCGATTTCAGGTCACGAGTGACACCAAACTGTCTGTGAGCAATGCAGGCGTCAATAAGACTTGAGATGTTTATCAATGATTCATTTAGGCTGGAACATAGCACACTTGACATAGATGAATGTCATAGTTATTCGTTCCTAAATGACACTTGTCCGCTAAATCATACTGTCATATCCAGACTGGCCAGTAGGCATAGAAGACGGCCAACACAGGTAAATCCGAACTGGGTTCTAAATCCAAGCCCCGCCCACACAGGGCTAACCACTGTTGCCGATGAGAGAACTTCTTAGTACCTACGCCACACACAGGGCACACTATTAAACAGGTCAAGGTCCCGTAGATACCATCTTCCAACGCGAAGTCATGGACCTTACGCCCGAACAGCTGGCCACCACTGTAGAGTCGTGTTGTTGTTGTTAAGTAATGTCAATGGGCCACCACTGATAAAGTATCAGTATAGAATGATAGAGTCTAAAGTTGGATTATATATTAAGTTGTATGTATACGCCCACACAGAGCTATAATGAATATGATACTACTGTCACTGTGCCTGGAATGTTCAAAGTAAGTGTGTACTGATACATTCGTCCATCACAGTAACACACATAGGATTCATGGATCGTTGAACGATTGGTAACGTTTAAAGTACAGTTTATTTACGTTACAACACAAACGACGACATAGATGAAATACAGCATAAAGTACATAGCATCGAGAAACTACATTCATGAAGCTCCAACACCCCACAGAGCTCCATTACAGCGCACACCGGCGCACTTCTCATATAAGGTACACATTAACACTGTTCCTTAATAAACTGCATTCACCGCAGTTATAAATACGGCCTCATACATATGGCCTCATCCAGAAAGACTGCTCACATCGCAGTACTATTAAATTCATCAAAATACTGGCCTTCTCATGTTTTCTCCATAGAGCTCAATTATAGCATAATGGTGCACTTCTCATAGAAGATGACCATAACGATTTTTCTCAAAAGACTACATCTCCCCTTCTCGGCAAAGGCTGCTCCACGGCAGTTGAATAATCATAGTCAGCGCTATCTCTTCTTAGAGCTCAATTATAACATAGTGGTGCACGTCTCATAGAAGATGCACATTCACAATATTCCTCAAAGGACTGCGCACTCAGCAGTCTGCAGTAATATAGCCTGCACAATATATGGCCTCCTAATCTCCTTCACAAAAATGTTTATGGCCTAGAAAGTAATGTCTTTAAATCTCAGACTCTCCTTGGCACCTAATTATAGATTAGTGGTGCACTTCTCTTAGAACGTGCACAATAACAAAATCTCTTAAACGACTGCATCCACTACAGTTATAGATATCGAAGTAAATACTGTCTTCAGATAATCTAACACATGAAAGAATATTCAATACAGGCCTGAACAAAAGTCTCACACACATTGTGAAAAAAACCACTCTAAACATCTTCACCGAACACTCGTCGGGAACACACACTTAGAGAAAAACCCAGGGTTGACTCCCTCAGTCAAACACCTAGAACATGACTGCCCCGGGAAACACCTTTCCCGCCCAGTCACGAGACTTCGCTGTTCAACACCGCTCAGTCAATTCACGGACTAGCCGCGAGAACTATTCACAGTTCTACAATACAGAACAGCGCTCACGACGCTTTCTGTACACTTTAACTTCTATCATATATTTGTTTAACCAATTCACCGTTAATCAAGTCTACAAGTAATGTAACCCTTAATTTACTCTGTCCAACCCGTATACAAAGGATCACTTCCCTTTTTGACCTAACAATCACGAAGATGGAAAACCAGTGAATGCTATAGCTCGTGATTTGGGCATGTCGCACTCGACAGTCACGACGATCCTTAAGAACAAAGAAAAAATGCTCCAAGCTGTTAAAGGATCGGCTCCACTGAAAGCTACAAATCTTACGAAAATGCGAGAGGGACCTATATCAGATATAGAAAAATTGGTAATGACTTGGATTAAGGACCAAACACAGAAGTGAATCCCTCTCAGCACGTTGACGATCACTGCTAAGGCACGAAGCTTGTTCGAAATGCTTAAAGAAAAAGCAGGACCAGACTACAATATCGAGTTTAGTGCTAGTTCTGGGTGGTTCAAGCGCTTCAAACAACGTTTTTCGCTGCATAATGTGAAAGTGAGTGGTGAGTCTGTGAGTGCTGATACTAAGGCAGCAGAAGATTTTGTCGAAACCATAGACAAACTAATTGTAGAGGGAGGTTATTTGCCCCAGCAAATTTTTAATATGGACGAAACCTCCTTATTCTGGAAATGAATGCCTGAAAGGACCTTCATCCATAAGGAGGCCAAGTCAATGCCAGGCTTTAAGGCTTTTAAAGACAGGTGACAGTGTTGTTAGGAGGCAATGTTGCTGGCTACAAATTAAAGCCTTCTGTTATTTGGCATAGTGAAAACCCCAGGGCTTTCAAGAACATTAATAAAAACAGCTGACCTGTTTATTACAGGTCCAATAAAAACACCTTACCTGTTTATTACAGGTCCAATAAAAAGTCCTGGAAGACACAAGTGCTTTTCCAGGATGCACTTGATTGCTATGCCAGGGAAATAGAGAGGTACTGCTTGGAAGAAGGCATATCTTTCAAGATTTTACTGATTATAGACAATGCTCCAGGACATCCCCCTTTCATTGGTGACCTCCACAGCAACATCAAAGTGATGTTCCTCCCACCAAACACCAGCTCTTTAATACAGCCAATGGACCCAGGGGGTCATTGCAGCTTTCAAGGCCTACTACCTGAGGAGGACCTTTGTTCAGGCTATTGCTGCAACTGACGTCACTGGCAAGACACTGATGCAGTTCTAGAAGGAGTACAACATAAACCACTGCATAAAGAACCTTGCTTGGGCCTAGGATGATGTGACAAGACAATGCATGAATAGTATTTGGAAAAAAATACTGAAGCGGTATGTGCACGATTTTAAAGGTTTTGAAAAGGATGAGGAGGTTTCAAAGATTAATAGAAATGTTGTCGACATGGCAAACAGCCTGAACCTTGACATAGACGATGAGGATATTGAAGAACTCCTAGAGGTGGTTGTCATAAATTCGAGAAGATAGGACTGAGGTAATTGTGGTCCCTTTCTAGTAGAGGTGATGATGACAGCTATGTGAAAGGAAGGTGTAAGAAGTAGTGTCTGTTTCACGAGGAGGGTGATAGTGTAGAGAGAAAAGCAGTTTTGGATTGAGTAATTGCTCTATTCCAGCCTATCTTTTACGACCCTTTTTAACTTTCAGACGCCCTTACTCTCCTTGTACAACGTACAAGTTACACAACACTTAAGTACACAAACTTCAATGACATATAACACTACGTACAGACGTAAAAACAAACTATGATTAACATATAAAAAGGACAGGGGTTTGAACAACACTATAGTTTAAGGTTTATTATGTTTTATTATCGCTAGAAATATCACATCAAGAAAAGCATTATCATTACATTCAATGAATTATAGTTTACAGACAAGAAATGAAAATATAGTCTAATAGGCCTCCCTCTTGTACAGGAAAACTAAGAAAGATCCCAACAGAGGTAATTACCCCAAAAGAAAAGATCAAATTAATTAACAATGGGAGTAGGGAATAGTCAGGACGGGTAAGACTAAGTCCTTAATTTAACCTATCCCGAGAAAAAAATACTCAGATTAGTAAGAGATAATTAAAAGAAGGTTGGTAGGTTAGTAGTAACATAAAAATTAGTATCTTTCTATCCGTTCACTCACACAAACAATACAGTGGCCCACTTTTCAGATTTGCTTACCAAATGTTGACGCTGCATACATTCCTCGGAATTTAAACACAGCAATTATTAAAACTAATCAGTCATAATAAGAGTCAAGTGCATCCCCAGACTATCTGATGAGCTGACTGCTATTGTTTGGGGAGTCGCTGCAATTGATGCATTATTTATTTTTGCCTGGATATTTCTTTTCACTGCAGGTATTTGCTTTGGATAAGTGGTTCTTTTGGGGTGTCACTGTCCTGGGAATTAATATGGTAAAATATTGTTCCAGTGGGGTCTAGTCTCAGGTGACTATGACACTTGGTGACGTGATGGGAAAAACAAATGTTAAATAATAATAATCTGCTGTCCGTTGAGGTGGGAGCCGAGTATGAACAGTGAGTTCTCTTGAATAAATCCGATGAAAAAACTCCTGTCAAGGGTCAGATGAAAAGTACTGACTTTCTGCTTCAGCAGACTGATATTATATTATGATATGAAAAAAGTTGTAGTCTGGGAATGTTCAGTACCAGTTAAATTTTATCTATCATTGTTTGTTTTCTTGATTTGGCTTCTCGTCATAATTAGAGAAGGTGGACCGCGCAGGGGTCACAACATGAAGATGGTCATAACAATAACTATTTGGATGCTGATAGGAACATCAGATAATAAAAACGCTGGATCGCAAGGTTTGATCAGCCGTAGCACAGAAAAAAAGAATTAATCTCCACGTATATAAGTAAGTCCAAAATGGTAGTATGGCTCTCGTATGCGAGCTAGGTACTTTCTTCAAAATCGCTGGTGCTACTGATAACTTAGTTTTAAATGGATGGAAATCGTTAGCTACACGTGAGATTTTTCACCTCTGCCCGTTTCTGGGGGATTTCTGCGGTCGAAAAGCAAATGAAGGCTATTTCTCGCGCCTTCGCCGACCGCAGATTCCGTTCTCGGACGAGCGGCGCCTTTAGATCCCGTCTTCTCGGTGAGCATTTACGTCCCCTGGAACACGAACAAAAAAAAATAAAGTCGGTAAAATGGTTAACGCCTTTCTGCATTCTGTGCTTACGACTCGTTCTATCTTAGTGACTTCTAACCCTGTTTCCTCGCCCCCGTTTTCAGGGACAAATCGCTGACGAAATTACGTACGTGACAGCCAACAAACCCCCTTGCCCTTCCCCTTTTTGAAAGAGAGACAGTAAGATATATGAATAGCTGTATCAATAGCGCTTGAAACAAAGACAGGTAGGCGTGGCTAAACTAGAGAATAAGACAGATGGCGAAATGCATGGCTGT
>JAMPIV010006716.1:272500-277545 GCA_024509875.1 Oreohelix idahoensis
TATACAGTCTCCTTGCACAGCTTTGGATGGATGCAGCTCTCTATTAGAAGCTTCGAAATCGCTTTGGTCTGGGGAATTAGAGTTAATTCCTCTGATGGCGGGTGTTCTGTGAAATCACTTGGCCTGGAGAACTTGTGTTTAATTCCTCTATGACATGTAATCCAATTCCTAGGTTTCCAGTCTTGTTACTTTAAAGTCCTGGTCGCTTAAGTATCCAGTCTCGCTGTCTATAAAGGCGGGCTTACTTTTAAGGTTTTAAGTTTCCCAAATACTTCGATCTGTCACTTATAAGAATGGAATTGTAGGTCCGATCCTTCTCTATCTGGCTTTTTGGGAGTTGCTCGTTTGAAGTTGCGAAGCTGTCTGTTCTGTGTCTCTAAGTTCGCTAGATTATATTTCACACTTCTCAGTTCAATCACAGATTGTGTTTCCGCAGAAATTTCCAATGGAATTCATTGTTTATTCCGGCATCTCAAATCAAACCAATCAAATCTCTCTAGCACTGGGTTGGGGTGTTTTCATTCAAAATATCCCCCACGTGTTTAAAATAATAAATTTAATATTCCACGCGTGACCTCTGTTTAATAAATCGTAATCCTTCCGATGGCATCTTCATACAAGCAAAGCTGTGACTTATCCCTCGATAATACCTTCCGCCCAGACGGGTTATCTGTAATCTTGATACAGACAGTGGCCAGCGGAAGCGAATTACGTATTTATCACCTGTGTTTTTCGTCTGTGCACCAGACAAGTTCGGCGACAAACAATGTGGCTTTCTTTAAGTCTATCGTGCACTCCCGTCTTGTGCAAACACAGGGATGGTCGCTATCCACCTGGGGTCAAATGTTGTACCGTTCCGTTCAAAGGGTTCAGTCGGCTTATGTTAGAACGTATGATCGGCAGGCCGGTTTAATTACCTGGCGCAACGTGAACACGTTTGAGATGGTAAACAAGATAAAGACAGTCCCATAGCCGATACTTCCGTAGGGGAGTGGAGTGTTAGAGACGTCACCCTACTAGATTCAGCATAGAGAATAAAATAATGAAAGGGCAAAAATTATGCCAAATAAAAGGACGATGAATGAGAGAAATGAAGCGATACTGCCGGAGTGAATGAGAGTTATAAAAAAAGCACGACTGATTTTCTTCACAGATCTCCAGAGACAAATACACTAATTTATTTTTTTAACTGTCTCTTCTTGTTTCTTTTCCAGTTTACGTTTTTTTACGTCCATTTTCCTGCCCACGTGCAACCTTTTGTTCAGCTATAGATTTAAATAATGGATTATGTCTATTTGTGTGTCAAGTATTTGTCTACTTGACCTTTGTTATTATTGTTTTAAATACAATTTTAATTTCGGGTTTTTCCAGGACTTTCTTATTGTTGTTCCTCTCTCACCATGCAGTCTCCTGCCCCACCGTATTCTATACAGCAACAGACATGTTAAGGTTGTCTCATAGTAGATGCTGCCGTATGTCAGGAATTGCCACCCCTGCTTTGCAGTAGTGGTCCAATAGTGACCAAAACTCAAGAGTATCTAATATGGGTTTTCAAAGGTGACTACCTTCGGACAAGATTACTCTTGGCAGAGCTGTAGATAGAAGGATAATGATGCTTCTATCTCAAGGGAGTATCCATTAGATATTTCAGAAGTAAAGAACAGTGCTGCATGGGGCAGGGCAATTGTTAACTTATATCTGATTCGCTGTCTTTTATGAAGATTTATGCGATGATTAGTTTCAGCTCGGTCAATCCCCCACCCTGATTTACTCAGTGGAATTATTATGGTGTAGCTCTGTTTAGAGTGTATTTAGTAAATTGACTGAGACAAACATGCAGTACATTAAAAATGATTAAATCGACGTTAAATTTATGTATTTACAAATAAGAAATTTAATAATCACTTAGGTTTTAACAGGCTTTTAAAAAAATGAATAATCATTTTTCAGAAAATTATCGTCACTGTGTGATGTAATGGCAGTTTGTAAAGGAGGTAACTTGGCAGCTTTTATGTGTTATTTAGCTGACAGTGACGGTTCTGCTCCTTCTGATGTTTTAGTTCTTGGTAGACTAGATCGCTGATCCCGCTCGTCACTCGTCGAGGTTGTAGGGTGCAGCACGTTCCCAGAAGTGTCAGGGAGTGTCTACAAAGTTGGTCCCTCGTCTTGAAGCCCCATCTGATGATGGTATCTAGCTTAGACTACAGGCCACGTGTACCCTTCACGTTCCAGAGATAGTACCCTCAACTGGTACCACCAAGCCAATCTTGGCTCACAGACTGTTTGCTTAGAGAAGTAGGTTAAGGCACTTGCAAATGCCTTTTACTCGTGTTCTTGGGGAGGGGGGTGTCGTTACTTTAACAATAAGTTCTTACTTTGACTCCGTGTTTCAGATTCCTCAGATTCCGGTTTTCCTTGTTAAAATGGTAGAGTTTATTCTGGGCTCTGAAGTCCTCAAAATTGCTCAAACAATGGTCCGGTCCGATATATGAATCTTGATTCTAGGCTTAACTCTGGCAGTCTGGTAATATTCTTGGCAAAGCGATTTTCACAGTGTTCTAATCTGGCTAAAGTGTCAGATTATTTGGCCCTTTTCCTCCTCCGCAGCTGTTGGTTACGATTTAGGCAGTGTTTAATCATGAATTTGGTGGTTCCTGTAGCAAGTGTAATTTGCTGGGGAGGTTAAGATGTTACCTAAAACATGTACAAAAATGTCTGGACTCTTTTTGTACTGAATAACTAAAATGTCTGGAAGTATAAAATAATGTCACTATATTATTCCCGTAGGTGTATTCACAGACTAAAACTTTAATAGCTAATAGTGTTAGTCATTTGTTAAGAGGAGCTGTTGTTTCACCACGCCCCATATAATTCTGTTTATTCTTGGAAATAACAATTTTTATTTGAATGAAGTGTCAGATGTCCCAGATGCTAACACATCACCTGGGATTCTTGGTATGAAGATAACAAGTCAGTATGTCGCTGCAGAGAATATATAGATCAGCACACACAAGCTCCTTCAGGCTATCTGCTGACAGCATAAACTTTTGAAAGGAGACTTTTGGCTTTACAATCACTCATCAGGTTTTCTGTCACCGGCTGGTAACAGGAAATAAAAAACCCTGCAATAAAAGACACCCTGGCCTTTTCACATCTGATCACAATTTCTTATCACTATGTACACATGATGGTATGGGGTCAGCCTCTTGTGCATACAGGTGCACCAGCCCCTAATTTATATGACTCCCACCTTTCTGTGTCCACACCTCAGGTCCATATGGCAGATACGCCACTGTACTTTTCCATAGTTTTCTTCAATGCAATAACATGGAATAACCACATCTCCTTTTGTATGATTTTTCTTTTCTTAATTATAAACGCTCTAGAAATGTTGAAGAGTGTTCATGGAACACTGAGGCTTACTAACATCTTCTAATACAATAATATTAATACATAATCATAACAATATGCAACAGTCAAATACAGTTCAATGTGAGGACTCAATAATGGTTGCTCCCGGCATGTCCTTCACTTTTCCCAATAGCAGTATCTAACTTTTGCAGTTTTAATCAAGCATGTTAATACATAAAGCATTCTTACCACAAATTCAAAGAAATATGTCACAAATAACGTTGACTGGCAAAAGATATGGCCTCAGTTTTCTCTGCCCTGTCCAGACTGTGAATTTAGTATTTATTTAAAAATTTATCACATCTGATCTCAACGTACTTGTTGATATAAAAATTTCTTGTCAAATGGCCACGAGACCCCTAAGCTTTTGGCCAATATCTATTAGAGCTATCCAATGAAATCAGGCAACTACCAAATTTTGAATTTAGTTTTGAAAAAACAAAAACAAAATTCCAAACAAACTATGTGTCTCGTAGTCCATTGGTCAGTCTGCGTTAGTTATGCCAATACAAAAAGATGTTTAGTTTTGGTTAACATTTTCCTACCTCCCCCCTATACTCCTATACTCTTATACCACCCAATCAGATTTGAATTACTCCAATGCCTCTTTTTTAAACTTGCGTCCCCAATAACGTTATGTGTAACGAGCAAGAACAACAGTCTGTCCGTCCTAGCGTGCGTAGACATATAGTATTATCTCAATAACTTGGCTAATAATTTGACTACTATATATTTTAAAACATATTATTTCTCAGGAGACACTAAGCTATCCTAATATATGATTTTTATGGTCAGTTTCATTATGGTTTAGATTTTCAGTTTTGTCACTGTCAATCGTCAATTATAAGTTTTACACAAATCGGCCATCTTCCCCCCTGTCTCTTTCATTTTTTTCATTATTCAAATAAACCAACTAGTTTGAGTGACGTCAGAAATACACTACGCGGCGAGAATTTAAACTGTCTGTGTGTTTATATCTGCTGGCTTTGCCCACAGCATGTATATAGTAAAGGAACCGCGTGCAGAGCGAAGAGGGTTTTTTCAAAACGTTGGTAGTGTTGGCGTTAATTATTGTAGTCGTTTCGTTCTTGCTACTGAAAAATGTCCGAGTTACTACTAATTTTAACGTTAAAGTTAAAGTATTACGTTAATTCAGAACGTAGTTTGGTGTCACACTTCTGGCAGATCGTTAATTATAAGTCTTGCCTCAGTTTCGTGCAGCAGATCGGGCAAGATGTTAAAATGTTAATTGTAAGTCTCGAAACCGAAACTAAAAGGCGTGTTAGATTTTACGGCGGGTCATTTTTTAAGCATTTCCACTGCACAAAAGGCAGCGCTCTACTGGCGTTGAAGATGCAAATAGTGAGACACCTGAGGGCGGGTTTATTTATTATCATAGGACTAAAATCTTACTGAAATTTAGCGATTATCTCACAGATTTCGCTACACACCTCCCTTCCTAAAACATGCATCCATTGCAGGTTACAATCTGTGAGATAATTTAGCGCAAATGAAGTCTTACGCGTCCTTCTGATTCTCATCATAAGGATGTCTACTCAAAAAATCGGCACCGACGTTCTGAGAGCCGGGAATATATTCAATCAGAAATGAATATGGCTATAATAATAAAGACC
>JAMPIV010006717.1:0-23749 GCA_024509875.1 Oreohelix idahoensis
GACTAGAACAGTGAGAACAGGATAGTGGGTAGGTTTGGTATTGTACAAACATTTAATACAAATAAGGATGTAAACCTGAGGCCTGTAAACCGTAAATAAATATGAAGACTCATATACGGTAATGTTATCAGCACCTCGCAGAAAATAATGAAGTAGAACAACCAGAACAACAGAACTGGTGTCTACTCTTTATTTCCTGCGAGTGCCTGATAACATACCTTTAGGATTTTGTTTCATAGGAATTTACTGTTGCGACAGGCCTCAGTTTCCCCCCTTATTTTAAGCGAAATCACACTTCCGCGACTGCCTTATACAACGCATCACCAACTAACCTGATGTCTCACTGTTCTAGTCTACTATCAATTTACTGGACACAGTATTAAGGTCCTAAGGGTCTTGTTGGATTCGGCCTATACTGCTTGATAGAAATACAACAGAAGTGATTGCGTCATTAATAGGCTGAACTGCCCAGGAGGACTTCTGGTGTCGTGTATTGTGGTTCGCACTATTGACCTGCCATTGAAACATCATTTTTTGATGATGCGTAGATGGCAGAGCGGATAGTGTGATTCGCTTGCATGGCTAGGCGGGGTTGTCGCACGGAAGGTCCAGTGTTGAAATCCTGGGTAAGCCACTCATGTCTGTTGTTTTTCTGTTGTCTGGTGTTCTACTTCTTTATTTCCTGCGAGTGCCTGATAACATACCTTTATATTTGTTTCATATTAATTTCATATTAATTTACTGTTTACAGGCCTCAGGTTTCCCTCCCATATTTGTAATAAATGTTTGTACAATACCAAACCTACCCACTATCCTGTTCTCACTGTTCTAGTCTACTATCATTTACTGGACACAGTATTAAGGTCCTAAGGGTCTTGTTGGATTCGGCCTATACTGCTTGATAGAAATACAACAGAAGTGATTGCGTCATTAATAGGCTGAACTGCCCATGGAGGACTTCTGGTGTCGTGTATTGTGGTTCGCACTATTGACCTGCCATTGAAACATCATTTTTTGATGATGCGTAGATGGCAGAGCGGATAGTGTGATTCGCTTGCATGGCTAGGCGGGGTTGTCGCACGGAAGGTCCAGTGTTCAAATCCTGGGTAAGCCACTCATGTCTGTTGTTTTTCTGTTGTCTGGTGTTCTACTTCTTTATTCCTGCGAGTGCCTGATAACATACCTTTATATTTGTTTCATATTAATTTACTGTTTACAGGCCTCAGGTTTCCCTCCCTTATTTGTAATAAATGTTTGTACAATACCAAACCTACCCACTATCCTGTTCTCACTGTTCTAGTCTACTATCATTTACTGGACACAGTATTAAGGTCCTAAGGGTCTTGTTGGATTCGGCCTATACTGCTTGATAGAAATACAACAGAAGTGATTGCGTCATTAATAGGCTGAACTGCCCATGGAGGACTTCTGGTGTCGTGTATTGTGGTTCGCACTATTGACCTGCCATTGAAACATCATTTTTGATGATGCTTAGATGGCAGAGCGGATAGTGTGATTCGCTTGCATGGCTAGGCGGGGTTGTCGCACGGAAGGTCCAGTGTTCAAATCCTGGGTAAGCCACTCATGTCTGTTGTTTTTTCTGTTGTCTGGTGTTCTACTTCTTTATTTCCTGCGAGTGCCTGATAACATACCTTTATATTTGTTTCATATTAATTTACTGTTTACAGGCCTCAGGTTTCCCTCCCTTATTTGTAATAAATGTTTGTACAATACCAAACCTACCCACAATCCTGTTCTCACTGTTCTAGTCTACTATCATTTACTGGACACAGTATTAAGGTCCTAAGGGTCTTGTTGGATTCGGCCTATACTGCTTGATAGAAATACAACAGAAGTGATTGCGTCATTAATAGGCTGAACTGCCCATGGAGGACTTCTGGTGTCGTGTATTGTGGTTCGCACTATTGACCTGCCATTGAAACATCATTTTTGATGATGCGTAGATGGCAGAGCGGATAGTGTGATTCGCTTGCATGGCTAGGCGGGGTTGTCGCACGGAAGGTCCAGTGTTCAAATCCTGGGTAAGCCACTCATGTCTGTTGTTTTTCTGTTGTCTGGTGTTCTACTTCTTTATTTCCTGCGAGTGCCTGATATCATACCTTTATATTTGTTTCATATTAATTTACTGTTTACAGGCCTCAGGTTTCCCTCCCTTATTTGTAATAAATGTTTGTACAATACCAAACCTACCCACTATCCTGTTCTCACTGTTCTAGTCTACTATCATTTACTGGACACAGTATTAAGGTCCTAAGGGTCTTGTTGGATTCGGCCTATACTGCTTGATAGAAATACAACAGAAGTGATTGCGTCATTAATAGGCTGAACTGCCCATGGAGGACTTCTGGTGTCGTGTATTGTGGTTCGCACTATTGACCTGCCATTGAAACATCATTTTTGATGATGCGTAGATGGCAGAGCGGATAGTGTGATTCGCTTGCATGGCTAGGCGGGGTTGTCGCACGGAAGGTCCAGTGTTCAAATCCTGGGTAAGCCACTCATGTCTGTTGTTTTTTCTGTTGTCTGGTGTTCTACTTCTTTATTTCCTGCGAGTGCCTGATAACATACCTTTATATTTGTTTCATATTAATTTACTGTTTACAGGCCTCAGGTTTCCCTCCCTTATTTGTAATAAATGTTTGTACAATACCAAACCTACCCACTATCCTGTTTCTCACTGTTCTAGTCTTACTATCATTTACTGGACACAGTATTAAGGTCCTAAGGGTCTTGTTGGATTCGGCCTATACTGCTTGATAGAAATACAACAGAAGTGATTGCGTCATTAATAGGCTGAACTGCCCATGGAGGACTTCTGGTGTCGTGTATTGTGGTTCGCACTATTGACCTGCCATTGAAACATCATTTTTGATGATGCGTAGATGGCAGAGCGGATAGTGTGATTCGCTTGCATGGCTAGGCGGGGTTGTCGCACGGAAGGTCCAGTGTTCAAATCCTGGGTAAGCCACTCATGTCTGTTGTTTTTCTGTTGTCTGGTGTTCTACTTCTTTATTTCCTGCGAGTGCCTGATAACATACCTTTATATTTGTTTCATATTAATTTATTCTTTGCTTTGACGCTTGATTCGTGAAAACGCAATTGATACAAGTGTGGTTATAAAATTTTACAAAATAGGGTGTGACTTTTCAATCAAATTGCAGCATATATTTGTTAGCAGGAAGAAGCCCCGCCTGACAGGGTCTGGTCCTGAAAAGAAATGCTAAGCCATACCGGCAGCCAGTAACACTATCAAAATTGAAAAAAAAAAAATTGTACGCCGGTCACGAAGTAAATGACCCCAATAAAAGAATAGCCACACAACTGTACACAACAAAAGTGTTAGTACTGAAAATATAATCTCAATTCGAATCCGTCCACCTCTTTCTTCCAGCATTTACATATTTCTTTTATACTAAAACAGTGAAAAAAAAAAAAATTTCGCGTACAGTATTCGCTTACCGTTCTGCTAAAGCCCAGATGGAATCGATAAGGCCCACCTGTCCCAAGACAAACTAACTATAACATAAAATTAAAATTGTGTGGTTATGGGGCACTAAGAACACAATAACATTGTAATCGCAAAAAGGTCATCTAATGCAGGGGTGGGCAAGGCGTCGTCCGCATTTCTCCGGTAACCGCAGAAAGATTTTGTGTAATACCTGTACATGTTTTTTTTTCTAATTTATTTATTAAATGGTTTGCTTTTAAATGTAGATTATTTGTTAATCTCCAAAAAAACGTTGCCATCCGTTCCGCACAGAATATTCACTGGAGTGATTTCCCTTTAGCAGTGTTTCGTGGACTATCATACTATGTGAAGTGCAAAACGCAGAGACAATTATAAACAAAATAAATGTTATTAAAAAACGGGGGTTGGGGTATGTGTTAAACTTGAAGCTTTTTGTTTAACTGACTTTTTTTTGTCATAATAAGTTTATTTATAAGAACACCCAACTGACGGAATATTAAATGTCTAACTTACTAACGGACTGATTCATGTATTGACTGACGGACCAAGTGACTGACTGATGTACTCCTCGTGAATGGCTGATGGACTGACTAATTTGACGGACCGACTTACGAACTGCTGTACGAACAGACATACTGATTTATTGGTGGACTGAATGAATGAAGGACTAACTACCCGACTGACAAATGTAGTGGCTGATAGATTGACTGACTGACACATAAATGGGCGGACTGGCCGATGGACCGAATGACTGACAGAATGATTGATGGACTGATTTATTGCAACAGGCAATCATTAATTGTTTTTAATATCTCCTCCTTGTCCGTAGTCAGTCTAGAAGCTAGTATGGGGTCGTTCACATACGGCGTCACGCAGGAAAGGGGGGGGGGGTGTCAAAATTTTTGACGTTGCGTGACGATGGGGCGAAGGTGGTTTGGAAAAAATGTGATGTAACACACAAGTTTAAGACTAGGTTAATTTTTTTTAAATGTCCAAAAACTGGGTCACTTTAACCCGCACTTGAAAATTGCCATTGTTGCTGCAAAAACTCGCGGTATTTGCAACACGCCCCACTAGTTCAAAAGGTGAAAAAGTGAGTTTAATTTATTTTTGTTAGTAAGCCACACATTATTAAAAAAAACACTTGACTGATCTTTTCCACGGATGAATCAACTTTATTTTGTAATAAATTGTTTACACCTGGTTGCATTTAATTGGTCCATAGTGGAGTTTTTCTTTGTGGCCCTTAACTTTTGTCCAGTAGTATATATACCAAAACATCTAGTATGGAAAATACTCAAGGGTTATCATGACAACAACGGACACATTGGAAGAGATAAGACGTTGGAAGTCATCAAAAAGAGATATTATTGGCACACGATGAACAGAGATATAATATCGCATATGCGCACCACTGCATAATTTGTAAGACACGGAACTTGAAAGCATTGAAGTATCCCACACAAGAGATGGATACACCGAATTATACGATGGAGAAGATCACCATGGATATATCTGGACCCTATCATACAACGTTAATGGGAAGTAGATACATACTACGCATAATAGATATGCTATCAGATTGGCCAGAATGATATCCACTCAGCGAGGCCACAGCTCACAACATACTGCAAATCAATTTATTCCCAGATACGGATGCCAATTAGTAATACTCACAGATAATGGGAAGGTTTTCACAGGACCGGAGTTCCAAAAGTTCGTAGACCAGTGGAACATCAAGCATATCAGGACCTCCGAATATCGCTCTCAAGGAAATGGAAAGAACGAACGCCTACATTCTGCCTTACATAACATGATGGTGAAAGAAGTGGAAGGAAAACCTCAGTATTGTGATCTATATTTACAACAGGCATTAGAAGGAGTCTGTATGAACATAAGTGAGACTACAAAGATGTCACCGTTTTACATGCTATACGGTATCTCTACCAATGATGCCAATGAACACCATACTATAACCAAGGCGGAAATATATAGGAGAAGACCCCATGGAAATACTCATCCGCAAGAAACATCGGGCACACACCTTGACACAAAGAAACATCAAGAAGGCTTTCGAAAGAAGACAAAGGAATATGAATAAAGATGCAGTCGCACATGAATTTAAGCCGGGAGATATAGTGTTCTATAGGAAGCACGTTAGGAATTCCAAATTCGACCAGAAATGGATTCCAGGGTGCCAAGAGTTACAACGCCTTTCAGAAACAACATATCTTATCTGGAAACAAGACCAAAGTAAGACCATCAAGGCATACGTACAACACCTAAGGATACAAACATAGAAACCAATAAACATACCAACTCATAAACAGAATACGAAGAAAGCCCATTATGTAGTGATACCAGAGGACACTAATGAGATTACATCAGAAGAAAGTTCTCCACAAGAGTCATATAGACTAGGAGCAGCAGGAAGTCAGATAGTGACCAGATCAGAAATACACACAACCGAATAACCCAAACCACAGATCCGGAGTTTTTAACGATTTAAATGACAAACAGGAGAGAAGGAAAGAGAAAGATAGAAATGACAAACAGGAGAGAGGAAAAGAAAAAGATAGACATGAGAAACATGAGAGAGGGAAGGCGAAAGAGGAGAAAGATAGATATTATAAACAGGATAGAGAGAGAGAGAAAACGGACGTCCTGACCGCAAAACGTGACAACTTGGCGGAGGACTGTGGAGGCTGAGATGAACCAGAGTTTGGGCACTGTACGAAGGATGGCCACCGATCGAGCAAAGTAGAATCAATTTGTTGTTGCCCTACAAGACACCACCAGGCGTGATGGCCACTGACTGCTTTGACGGTCGGCGGTTAAGGATCAAAGAAGAAGAAGAAGAAGAAGAGATATAGACAGAGAATGCATGCGGAAGAAGATAGGAAAGAGAGAGGAAGGCACAGAGAAAACAGGTAGAGGTAGAAATAGAGAGGAAGGTGTGCAGCATAAACAGACGAGAGCGACACAAAGAGAACATGTCGGCAGAACATTACCGGAAGAATTAAAGAGGTTGAGAAATGTGAGACACAACTCGGAAAGCGAAGACGACATACTGCTGATGGAATATGTACAGAGACTGCAAGAGAGAGAAAGTAGATTAGCAGAGCGAGAAAGACAATTACAACAGATGCTGGAAGCAGAGAGTCAACAAATAATCACACAAGGAAATCCGTAGGAAGAAGAATAAATGGAAGAAAATTAAGAACCGGAAGAGTAGGAAGAAATTGAACCAGACGTTTGTGGTAAAGTGGGATGATATTAATATTTATAGGGGACTTAGTGTACTGACTGAGATCAGCTGTGAAGGTATCTGTATCTAATAAGTGTGGTGTATTACAGATGACCTTACTTGCTACCACATTTATACCTCAGTCAGAATTATTCTGGAATATTGTGATGACTACGTTGAATGTCTAGGGTTATGAAAATGATGAAGTGTAAGTCACAACAACAACAGACAGATAAACAATTTAATTTATTCCACAACACTTTACAACACTGTGACACTCACACACATATAACACTCTATAAGACTATCTTAAATGAGTCAAGTGTAAAGTTTCAAATATATATGTAATAATTACTTTCAACAATAGATATCCTGATTCCACTACACAGTGAACCAGGAATCACAATCAAATGTAATCACAATTTATAAATATGATCTTTGTATTGACATAATTTATTAGTATTTTCCTATGTCTGTAAGTTGTGAAGTAGTACTATGAGGTAATACTGGTTTTGTTTTTCAAGCTAGATTGTTGTTTGTCATCATGACTTCACGTGTTTGATTATCGTGGAAATAGTATTGGGAAAAGTTCACAGTTCCTGTCATTTGAACCAATTTATTGTCCCTCTGAGTTTAATATAATGTCACTTTTAGAGGGGGGGGGGGGAACATAATGTTGAGCTGCTCTGGCCACAGAAGCTTATCTTTCGTGATGGCGGCAGGAAAAGACTCCTCTGCTCGATTGCTTCACTGTGTTCTGGAGACACCTCACTGGTCGCTATCTGGACCAAGGAGTATGCTGTCAGCCTCTGGATTCAGCAAAACTCAGACCAGGTGCTGCTTCAATAACTTAGGACCACGGTCCCTGAAACAAGAAGGTTGTACCTCCTACTTCAGAATGTCAAGCTTACCACAATTCATGGAAATAATACACAAATACGTTGACTGGCGATGAATATGGCACAAATTCCGATCTGCCTCTGTCCCAGGCTTTTATTTAGAAAAAATATAAGCTGATTCTCAACGCACTGTTTCTGAGTAAGTTTATTTTAAAATGTGGCACTGAACTGACGCTCCTAATTGACTATATTGGCGGGTCTAACCAATCGGGCCATGTTTACACAGCTTTTCAAAAAAAGTACCCCTACTACCGTTTCCCCTAACAACCAAAATTAGTATTTGTAGTCCGACTAATCGTGTTTCGCCTTACATTTACTTCTATCCAATCAAATAGGATTTAACATGGTGGCCTATTTCCCGTAAAATGGTGGTTTCAAAACATGCCACTGTGCGATTCTGATTTGGTGTTGTCTGACACCCTCACTATTTTCTTTTGGCTATAATTTGTTAATTCCTAGACTATTTGCGTAACACTTAACCTATTCTTTGTCAGCAAGTCCTAAGGAACCCAAATATATAAGCTTTAAGGGAGCTAAGTGGCGGCGTTCAAAATATGTATTTTCTTCTAGGATAGTCGTGCTGTTACCACCTCCTCACTTCCAAACTTTAGGGTGTCTGCTGTACTGTCAGGCTTTCAAACGTAAACCAGTATAATGTCATGTTTCCCAATAAGCATTTTACAGGTTTTTAAACCTAACTCTCGTATGGGTAGTGTTTTTTATCACTGTCTATTTGGAAAAAAAAGCTAGTGCTTCATGCCTTTCGCGTTGGGGGTGGCATTAATTGTATATCGCGAGACGCGTGTTAGTGTTGCCGGCGTTCCTGCTTTCAGCCCTCCCTCTTTCTATCCTAATTCCATCTGTCTTTTCATTACGCAGTGTATTAATCTAGGTCATTAATCAGCTTGCGTATCTCAAGGTTTTCTTAGAAATGCAGTACACGTTTTATTGTTTTGTGGAAACGCGTGTATGCTGCTGTAGGCTTTACTAGTAAACGTGCAAGCGTGAGAATATGCAGACGAAGCAGAAAAAGGGGGATCTCGAGTACAGTCATTGTGACAGCACTGTTCTTTACCATTCTTCTTTCCCTTTTATTGAATTTATGTGTTAGGCTTTACATTTACCTTTTAATTTATATATGTGGATTTAGAATGTTTCACGACAACGTTAGAAGGGGGATGAAGAGATATTATACGTAATCGGACGATTCGTCAAAATATAATATGTCACTCGCAAAGTTAAGAAATACAACACAAATGGATGTACAGCTAAAGTGGAAGGGCAGACAAAGAGAAGCACAAGAAGAATATAGGCAGACAAGGAGAAAAGGTCAGAAAACGATTAATGAAGTAGAAGATAGGAGGAGACAGAAAGACTCCAGAAGAGGTATGGATGTCGAATGACTCAGACAGTATGTCGTCTAAGGAGAGTTACGAGTGTCACAGACTTAGCAACCGGAGATCCCATTGAAGGGAAAATAGTAATAGGAGAGAGAGAGAGAGAGAGAGAGAGAGAGAGAGAGAGAGAGAGAGAGAGAGGACGAAAGAGAGATCGCGGAATTATGTAGATATATTGACAGAAAGTAGAAATAGGCCAGGAAAAATGGGAATAGAAGAGTAAGTAGAGATCGGCGGAGAGAACGATCCAGTAGTCGCGAGGAAGAGACTAGGAGGAGTCAGAAGACGAGAAATGAGAGCAAGGGTCGAGTGAGATCCAGTAGTAGAGATAGGTCTATCAGTAGGAGCAGACATGAGAATCCCAGGAGTACGGGAAAAAGTAGAGAGAGATGCAGAAGTAGGGAAAGAGAAGTAGAGAGAAATTCGGGAGTTAAGAGAAACTCAGGGAATATGAGAGACGAAAAAGTAGAAGAGAAACCGAAGCAAACGGTTAAAAAAGTAAGGGAATAGAGAGGTGGAGAGAAACTCGGGAGACACGAGAGATAGAGAGGAAGCAAAGTGGTGATGAAGTCGGAAGAGTAGAGGAGACTCAGAATATTGACAAACAACTAGCGTCGGAAACGTTTACGGCCAAAGAGGCCATGATGATGAAATTTTTGGAGATAATGAGTAAATAAGGTAAGGAGTGAGGAGTAGCAGGGGGCTATGAGAGGAGATTCATAGCATTACTGAGTATAAATGGCGGCAATGGCGAAGCCTATTTGAGGCTGAGTAAAGTCGTTCTTTACTTAACAAGAAATAAAGAAGTCTGAACATTTTCTGAACGACAGAAGTGTCACGGAGAGGACATGAAGGAGGAGTTAACATGTTGAAGAAAATCAGGAGTCGAGTATAGAGGATTGTCGGCGGTGGACTGGTTGGGGACACAACTAGTTATAATCGTTCTATACCGAGCACACGTAAAGAGGGCTGAGTACACCTGAACGATAGGGTACTGCAGTGGAGGAGCTGATCGGGAGTTTAAGGAAGAAGAGGAGTAAGTCAGAATAGAGGCGATGGGAGATTGGCGATGATAGAATAGGAAGAGAAAACATTGAAAATGTCAGAAGAGATGAGGAGAAAAAGAATGGTGAAGAGAAGTCATAAGGAAAATGGCGAGTATAAGATATTCGAGAGATTTGAGAATAGGAGTAATTCAGAAGACGTGGTGTGTGATGATACAGTTGTGCGATCTCACGTCCACTCCTCAGTATCATTTTTTTCTTCATGCTTCTCTTTCTCCCATTCAATTCGCTTATTATTTGGCAACGTTCCGCAAGGTACATGCGATAATACCAGGTAATTATACTGGTCATACGCGTATCTGTTCTCTTAGTCTGACTCCCCTTTGAAACGTGGCGGTCCAATGTTTGAACCCAGTGAAAAGCTGCTGACCGTGTTGACACAAGCTTGGATTGTGCGTACGATGGAAGAAGACAACATTGTCTGATCAGACATCTATCTGGCGGAGGCACGCAGATAAAGGCGATAATAAAATAACCTTGTGACGAAATGGACGGCCTCTATCGATCTTTGGTTCTCTCCGGCAGTATCGGTACATTTATGGTACTGATTTTTATTATGTGCTGTCAATTATCGCACTTTTCTTTCTCTCTTTCTTTCTTTCATCGTTATTTTTCTGCTAAGCAGCAGATATTTGATTTTATCAAATCACCCTGTAGGTGATAAATATCACATTTGCAAGGAGCGGCTGATATGATACATCACATTTGCATGGCGCTACCCAGATTTGTTGGTTATAGGCGCGGCAGATTAACACGTACATCGGCCAGCGCTATCGGCTTAAATCACCAATAAGACACGGAGTTTGCGCAATCATACGACAGATAACGACATTACTGTCTGTGTGACACATGTGGGCAGACAAGTGTGATATAATCGCTTCCAGTCACTTGGTTAAAAGGAATCATGGATTTATTATATTTTAGACAATATGAGACTACAAATGCGTTTGTGAGAGTGTATGCAAGGCATCAGATGTCCATATATGGTAATACGTGACCTTTGCAGGCACGCACCTTTCATGTGGGACTATTTTGAAATATCACACCCTATCCTGCATGATTTGAAATGATTGGGTCTTTCTGATTAGATTCATAACAACAACGCTTGGGAAAATAGGAATATAGGCTGACCATTTCGCTGTTTTATTTCACTGTGAATTTCCCGCTCGCCAAGACAACATCAGACCTCGCCAGAGTGAAGACTAGCTTCATAATTCCTTTTTGTTAACCGGACCTTTTATTGGAGAACCAGATAAGACTTAAAAAAGCACAGGAAATCTATACCTTTTAATAAGGAACACCGGGACTAGAAAACTGAAGAAATACGGAGGGGGGGGGGGGGGGAGGGGGGCGAGGAATCTATGGTCAAAATTAAAGACATCACAGACGCGTGTAAGAGAACGATTCGTCTCTTTTATTCCTCTGAGCAAAAAACGTCTGTAGCCAAGATTGGCGTAAGTATTTTCATTCTATGTTTTATTACTAACATGTGAACTAACCTATATATATTGGGATGTGTTACGGTATATGATATTAACGCCGTCTGCTAAAGGTTACCAGACGTGCAATTGTAAAGGTTAAGACATTTAATATATTGCGATAGATGTTTCAATTACTGAACGCTTCATACACGATCGATTATGACGTGTATAGCGTTGTTTAGGACACAGTCGGTAACTAAGAAACCATACCCTTTTTTACATTGACCGTCAAGCTGTTAAGACGCGTCTGACTTTCCTTCCAATGTTGAGCATGGTATTGCCATACAGATATATTTTATGCAAGTACGGACATGGGTCAGTCCATTGCTATTACGAAGATTTGAAATGATTAAAGGTCAGTACGAAAGTGAAAATTAAGGAAGGATGAATTACAGTCCATAGTATTTGATTTTACCAGACTCATAGACTCACTGTCGGCCGTTGGAAAACCCCAACCGCGCGTGCATACAGCTATGACAATCTGCATACAGTAATTTGATTATTGGACAAGGACTGATAGGATATCTACATATCTATGCCATATATTTTCAAGTTATAATATGTACCTTTGTGATCAACATGCATGAATCGTCTTGACGTGTAAACTGTATTAAATATTTGTGGACTCTATGAACCGACTTGTCACATCAATCGTATTCCAAGGTTCAATTATTGTTCAGAATCTTCCACCCCTGCATTCGCGTAATCTTACATAGAAGGCACGATACACGATCACTCAAGAATATCAAGAAGATAAAACAATGGCCAGACATTTATAACTGTTTTATTAATATCACATGGAACATTGTTCAGAGCTAACCAAACCACGCCTTGCAACAGACCACTTGCAACAGTGGTGCCCGGTGTCTGGGGACGAGAAAACAACCAAAAACAAAAAAAAATTTTTTGAATGACTTTCGAAGGAAATATTTACGATCAGTTTTCGATCACATGATCCAGCTGAAGATGACGTGGAACTCAGTCTAATGCCTAACAACGCGACGTCACTGAAATTCGTGTAGGTGAAACTATCGGAGAAACTGAAGTCGTTCTTTTAAGCCTAACCAAGGGAAAAATAAGTCATTTGAAGCAGACACAAGAAATGGACTACAGGAGCAGGCAGTCAGGGGCATTAGCCTAGCTGTTGACGACCTATAGCACTGATCGAAGCAACGGGAAAGATAAGTCTAGCTGTTTAAATTGTCGTCATTGCAAAACCGTAATACTGAGTCCATTTTGCTTTGATCAGGCATGTCTATGTATTTTCATGTATATATGTTAAATTTGTTTTCCATCGTATGTATTTGTTACTAATCGTGGGAGGTAGGGAGGATGAACTGAAATTAAATTCTGCGGCTCTCACGATGCCTGAATTAATTTCGGTCGTTTCTTAGGGCAGTTAAACGATTGCACCTTTGGAAACCCCATTGAGGTTTGACATTGGACTTGTTGTCCAAATCTGCTATCGTTTGACGATTTTGCGTTAGCTGTACTGTCCCGTAGATAATTGGTGTATTTTATTCGTATTCAGTTAATAATTTTATTCAGTTCTGTACCATGTTCGTTACTATTTCGTCCATTCTCCTCTGACTATCATTTATTTTATGATTATTAAATTTTCGTCCGTTATGAGTCCTGTGACGTCATCATTTTTTCGCAGTCATTTTTTTTTTTTTGTGTGTACCTTGAATATTCAGTTGACCTCCGGTCAGACCTTGCCCTTCATTTGGTCTGTGACATTTCCGCTTATTTTATTTAGTTCATAAATTCATTTTTAATTGTGAAAATGTCTTGTTTGCGTCTTGACATTGTTTGTACCCTTTAGTTGCATCATTGCTTGTCTGTCCTCATAATATATATTAATATTACATTAATAATATGATAATTATATGCAATAATACACTTGTAATTTAATTTAATTAATTTTTTCTGAAATTTAAGGTTAATATGGGACATTGCATAATTATGCAGTGATAGTCCAAGAAAGTAGCACTACAATTTATCATAGATGCCTAGGGCATAATAATATAATATATATATTGACAAAATAAATAATCTTATAGCTACCTTTGAGGTAATAGACCCATTGTATATTATTTAATATACTTTTCTGGTACTAAGAGAGTGACTTAGTACATTGAACAATATAATTACTAGGAATTATACCCAACATTATTGGATATTGAGATTAATTGTGTGATATAATTACATTATATTTAACAGATATCATAACTATTTATGATATAGTATTATTTAGATACAATATTGTTACAAAATATTGTCTATTAGTTGAACTTAGACATTAAGTTCAGTACTATTGTGATTACTTATATTGAATATTTCTAAGTTGAGTAAGTATAATAATTACTCTGAAGCTACTATTGACTATTTTAATCAGTAATTATCAATAATTACTTACAGATAAAAGTCAAAATGCTTACTATAGACCATTTCGTTAAGATTGGTCGTGAATATGGTTATAAATCTCAAGAACTTCGTCAGTTTGCTGAATCAGAACTGGAAAAATATGAAAGAAAAGAAGAAGAGAAAAAAGCTGCATTAAAGAAAGAGGAAGAAGAGAAAAAAGCTGCATTAAAGAAAGAGGAAGAAGAGAAAAAAAGCTGCATTAAAGAAAAGCTGGAAAAGAAGAGAAAAAAGCTGCATTAAAGAAAGAGGAAGCAGAACTTGAGATGAAGCAAATTGCCAAGGAAAATAGATTGAGAGAGATTGCTCAACGTGAAAGAGAAGAGCAAAGAACAATCGCCAAACAGGAAGAAGAGAATAAATTGAAACGAGAGGAAATTATTTTACAACAAGAAATGGAATTGGCGCGTATTAAATTGGAGACAGCAAGATTACAAGCACAAAGTGCTGATGCAAACCAGAATAATAACGCACAAAATGGATCATCATCCAGCCAACCTAAACACTTCTACAATTTTAAATTACCCATTTTCAACTTGAACGTCGACGACCTTTCATCGTTCCTGGCACGTTTTGAACAGACTTGCAAATCTAACCATTTGCCTGAAGAGTCATGGGTACTCAAATTAAATGAATTCTTGGTTGGAGAACCACTGACAGCTTCTCAAAATGCTGACCCATCAATAGCTAATAACTACGGTGCTATTAAGTCCTTGCTTTTACGAAGGTTTCACCTGGACGAGGAACACTGTAGGTTGAAATTTAAGGGAATTTTACCTGAATCTCCAAGGGATTTTGCAGGATTCATTGCGAACATACGCAATACATTTAATAGATGGGTTGAACTGGCAGAAGTCAACAAATCATACGACAAATTAGTTGATTTACTACTGCGGGATAAGGTATTATCTTCAGTTAGCCAGCCATTTTTTGCATATTTGCAGGAGCGTAAACCAGGTACTATGGATGAGTTAGAAAAAATTTCTTTAAACTACTGTTCGGCACATCCGAATGCAACCATTTCTAACTCCTCATTAAGAGAACCTCTACCTGTGGCGTCTAATATGGCCTACAATCATAATAGCAAACAAAGACATCACAGTGTAGACAGAAGCAGGTTCCAAAGAAATCACAATGTTAACTTTCAGAAGGGACATAATAATGATTTCAACAATAAAAATGAGTTCAACAGAGGTAGATCACGAGATAGAAATTATTCACCTCAAACAAACTACCACAATGGTCAACATAACACTCATTATAATCGATCACATACTCCCAATAATAATAGTAACTGGAATGGTAATAATCATGGCTCGCGACATCGAGATAATAGTTACTATAGAGGACGACGAGATAATTCTAACAATTATACTCGGAATCGATCTCATTCTCGGGGATCATCTCATTACAACCATAATACAGGGGCGGCAGTTACAAATAATACTACCCCTATAGCTCAGGTCCCACTTGACAATAATACAACACAGTCTTCTGCTGCATGTTTTGCTATTAATTATAATGTGGCAAATAGTTGCCAGCAATGCAATCTTATTTTTCAGAAGGCGAAAGAAACAGTGCTTAACTGCGGACATATTATACCACAGGTAGGTCTTGCAGTCAACGATGGAACAGGCCTATTAATTTTTAACAGAGGATTAGTTAATGGATCCGTCGTCTCAGTGTTGAGGGATTCGGGATCCACAACGATTGGTGTACGACAGTCGCTGGTACATCCCAGCTGTGCAACGGGGGAATATGTCCGTTGCATGACTTTTGGTGGAACAATAGAGTTTTACCCCACAGCTATTATTCATGTTAACACTCCTTTTTTCACAGGGAACGTAAAAGTATGTATGCTAAAAAAGCCTATAGCTGATTTGATGGTCGGTCGTATACACGGCAGTAAAGATTGTACTCCAGATGAGATTATAGAATGGGAGAAACATAACCTATGCACTGGAAACGCCGTGACGACTAGAGCGCAGACTCAACTCATGGAGAAAGTTGATGATAATAAAATGGATGCAGACAACCAAGAGGAATTTGTAGTCAATTCACCTATTGACAGGGAAACATTTGCAACCAAACAAAAAGAGGATAAATCTTTAAAAAAAATTTTTTTAAGTTGGTTGATAAAGTTGACAATCTATCCTCAGGTAATAATAACAAACATTGTTTTGTTATTAAAAATGACATATTGATTAGATGTTTTAATGACAAATCACAAATGAAACAACAAGTTATGGTCCCATATACTTTTAGACGGTACATTCTTCAACATGCACATGACTCACATTGTGCTGGACATATGGGATATACTCGAACACGATCTCGAGTACTGTCTTCATTCTTTTGGCCAGGGGTGTCAAGAGATATTTCGCAGTATGTACGTTTCCGTACTACATGCCAAGAAGTGAAAGCACGTGGAGCTTTTCACACGGCGCCTATTCAGGCTTGCGATATCTCAGTGAGACCTTTTGACAAAATGGCAATAGACATTATTGGTCCATTGCTACCATCGGCCAGAGGACATAGATTCGTCCTTACGTGCATTGATTTGTGCACACGATGGCCAGAAGCTATCCCATTAAAGACCACCACTACCACAGATGTAGCTGATGCACTACATCTCATCTTTTCTAGAATAGGGTTTCCTAGAAAACTTTTATCAGACCATGGGTCACAGTTTATATCTGACACCATGAAGGAAGTCATGAAAACTTGGGACATTGATAGGAATTTAAGTAGTATTTATCATCCGATGAGTAATGGTGCGGTTGAAAGACTTAACCGTACACTTAAACAACTACTACATAAGGTTACTGCTAAGCACCCTCATGACTGGGACAGAGCACTCCCAGCTGTTCTATTTGCTTATCGGGAGGTACCGCATGAACAAACTGGCTTCTCTCCCTTTGAATTAGTTTTTGGTGCTCCCCCAAGAGGTCCTATGGGACTAATAAAAGACTTATTAATTGACGACGAGATGACTCAGGACACTCAGTCATCTTACGAATATGTGATTAATCTTCGGAAGAACATTATTGAGTCTTGCCAGTTGGCAACAGCTTCTTCTGAGGCTGCAAAAGCTAAGGCTCGATCTCTACAAAATAAGTCTCGACGATTACGCCAATTATTCCCAGGCGACGAGGCTTATGTGTTACTTCCTCACAATAACAATAAATTATTGATATCTTGGAATGGTCCTTACAAAGTCATTGATAAAATTTCTGACGTTGATTACGTCTTAGATATCAAGGGACACAAAAAGATATTTCATATTAACATGCTCAAGCAATTTCATACACGTCCTGAACACTTACAGTCAATTTTTCATGAACTAGATGACAACACAGTATCCACTTGTCATTATACTAACTTATCTGTCATCCAGGAAGAAGAATCTTCTTTTCCTGAGGTACAGTTACCGTTACCTGTACCAGTAGTTCAACCTACTGAATCTTGGCGGGATGTAACCATCTCTTCAACGGTTACACCGCAACAGCGTCTACAGATTGCTAATCTATTACAATCTTATCCAGATGTGTTGACCGACGTCCCGGGTCGCACATCGGCTATCAGTCATGACATTACTCTCAATGATGATACACCTATTCGTGTACATCCCTATTCTGTTCCTTTACATTTCCTTGCTAAAACTACTAAGGAACTTGAACAGATGTTGTCTCTGGGAATCATTGAGACTAGTAATTCGCCATTCTCTTCTCCATTAGTGATTGTCCGGAAGAAGGACAATAATATCAGACTATGTGTTGATTATAGAAAATTAAATGCTAAGACTATAGTTGACAGCGAACCACATCCACTTATCGACGACTTACTGCCACGTCTATCTAACGCAACTATATTTAGTAAGATAGACTTAACTAAAGGTTATTGGCAGATACCACTGACCGAAAAGGCTAAGTACTACACCGCATTTTCCACGCCACAAGGTCTATACCAGTGGAATGTGATGCCTTTTGGGCTTGTTAATGCGCCAGCTACCTTCATTCGCCTGATGCGACAAATTTTATCAGGTAGACCAGACGTTATTACATATATTGACGACATATGCTTGTTTAGTTCGTCGTTTGAGGAACATGTTTCGGGACTTAGATATGTTTTTGACACTCTAAGGAATTATCATCTAACTGCTAAACCTACAAAGGTGCAAATCGCGTGTAATGAGATAACCTTTTTGGGACATATCATTGGATCGGGATATATCCGAACGTTACCTAGTACAGTCTCCAAAATTCTAAACATAGCAGTTCCTCAGACGAAGAAACAGGTCAGGAGTTTGTTAGGACTTGTTCAATATTACAGTAGATTCATACCAAACTTGTCATCCATCACGGCTGTATTGTCTTCATTGTTAAAAAAAGATATGCCGGTGAAGGTGACATGGACTGGTACATGCAATGAAACTTTCAACAAAATTATAAATTTGTTCTCACATGAACCAATTTTAAGACTTCCCGATGCTTCCAAAAGATTTTTCTTACGAACAGATGCTAGTAACTACGGCATTGGTGCATGCCTGCTCCAGAACCATGATGGCATTCTACACCCCACCTTATATATATCAAGAAAACTGAAGCCGGCAGAAACCAAGTATTCAACAGTCGACAAGGAACTTTTGTCTGTGATCTGGGCAATAACGAAGCTGGAAAAAATTCTTACTCGGTGCTCCCTTTACCATACAGACGGACCAACGTGCTGTGGCAGCCTTGCGTCGATCTAATCATAAGAGCCAGAAACTTGCCAGATATTCAATCATCCTACAGCCATTCGAGTTCTCCATTGAACATATTCCTGGCACTGAAAATTGTGTGGCAGATGCATTGTCACGTAATCCTATTGACGACGAATAATCAATATTGACACTCTTAAACTACATCAATCAGAACTACATTAGATTGAACGAAGTATCAACTATAAAGGAACTAACCTTGCCTTTAATTTAAACTGTATAAACACTATATGCATCACAGAATTGAATTAAAAGACAATCAAGGTATATATAGACATTCAAACTTCGTCTAACGTCCATACACGAGATATGAATACTCTTTGAACAATCATGGACTAATGTCTGACGACAAACCGAACTGATGTTCCTGTGTATACTTAATTCTTGGATGCTGGGATAAATGACATTTCTTTCCAACGTAAACGTTTGAACATTTTTGCCTAAAAGAATTCATCAGGATCAAGACTACGGATGGATCATCATATCCTATACTAATTAATTAGTTAACTTAACTTCTTAATTGAATTATTATCAATAAAATGAAATGTGAGAAAAAAATGAAATGAAAGAACAAAAAAAAGAGAACGAAATACTAAAAGAAGAAATTATGAAAAGAGAAAATAAATCTCACACAAGTATTAGATTAATAATTTTTTTTTAATGTACCTATACATTATTTAGTTAGTTTTTTTTTTTTTTCGTACGCCCGCTAATACTCGAGGCGAAATCTCAGGTTATTATTTTTTTTTTTTTTTTTTTTTTTTAATGTCTAACCTGACATTGATTTTACGTGAGTATCCCTTTATTTCTTGTACAGAGACAGGTGTCCCTCGCCATTCAGGCAAATACTCGCCGATTTCGGAGGTACCCATTGCAGCTGGGTCTGCTCAGGAGCCGCCAGTCCCTGGTCGACGACACTTCTTCAAATGTTCTCGCCAGGTCTCGAGTTAATCCAGTCCAAATCCCGGTCGACGAAAAATCCTCAAATGCCGTCGCCCGGGTTTGATCCTGTATCACCCGGTCGCCAGAGCGGTGTTGTAACCACTACGCTAGCGCGGCTCCCATTTAGTTAGTTAAATTAGATAGTTATTATTCACTAACACTTAACACACACAATTAAGTTAAAACTTATATTCGAATTTCTTTCTATTTCTTCTTACTTAGTTTGTCTTTTCTTCTCTCATGACATCGCGTTACATTAGAACCTTAATAATTTAACTCTTAGTTTAATTAATTAATTTAATTTTAATTAGTCAAATTAATTCCTATATGACATACTAATACGACAGACCTTACTTTAATTTAATTTTCTCATTCACTATTAACATTGGACATTTATTTAGTTTATATAATGATATGTATAATATTGATATATAATGTGATTTATGATTAGATGACTATGACAAATAGTTAGTTGACACGACCGCAACACGGTTCTACTCAGAACATCGTCGGCCATATGTCACAATTGTGTTAAATTTTTTTTGAAAAATTGTTAAGTCGGATAGATATTGAAAAAAAAATCTATCGATTTTTTTTTTTTCCCCGGTGTACAGGGAATTGTTACGGTATATGATATTAACGCCGTCTGCTAAAGGTTACCAGACGTGCAATTGTAAAGGTTAAGACATTTAATATATTGCGATAGATGTTTCAATTACTGAACGCTTCATACACGATCGATTATGACGTGTATAGCGTTGTTTAGGACACAGTCGGTAACTAAGAAAACCATACCCTTTTTTACATTGACCGTCAAGCTGTTAAGACGCGTCTGACTTTCCTTCCAATGTTGAGCATGGTATTGCCATACAGATATATTTTATGCAAGTACGGACATGGGTCAGTCCATTGCTATTACGAAGATTTGAAATGATTAAAGGTCAGTACGAAAGTGAAAATTAAGGAAGGATGAATTACAGTCCATAGTATTTGATTTTACCAGACTCATAGACTCACTGTCGGCCGTTGGAAAACCCCAACCGCGCGTGCATACAGCTATGACAATCTGCATACAGTAATTTGATTATTGGACAAGGACTGATAGGATATCTACATATCTATGCCATATATTTTCAAGTTATAATATGTACCTTTGTGATCAACATGCATGAATCGTCTTGACGTGTAAACTGTATTAAATATTTGTGGACTCTATGAACCGACTTGTCACATCAATCGTATTCCAAGGTTCAATTATTGTTCAGAATCTTCCACCCCTGCATTCGCGTAATCTTACATAGAAGGCACGATACACGATCACTCAAGAATATCAAGAAGATAAAACAATGGCCAGACATTTATAACTGTTTTATTAATATCACATGGAACATTGTTCAGAGCTAACCAAACCACGCCTTGCAACACACCACTTACCAGTTATAGGTGGTACCAGCAGAAACTACTATCTCTGGAACCAAGTGAAGGTAGAAATGGACTGACGTTTTGCGAGACGCCATCATAAGAGGGTCTTATAGACAGACGCAGAACCAACTTAGCCATTACTCCTTGACGTTCTGGGAACGTGCGGCGCCTGAACTCTGATCAGAGACGAGCAAGAGCAGAGTGAAAGGAACTGACCCAGCGGGAGAAGAAACTACCAGTGGTAGCTAAGTGAAAATATTCGCTGCCAAAAGTGACCTCCTTTTTACAGTTAAATCCCATCCAAGTGATGAAATTCTTTTCATAAATATTCCAATTATTTATTTTCCAACTGTTAAACTTAAAGTGATTATTAAATTTTGTTATTTGTAATGTTACAAATTTAACTTGGATTAATCCTTTTAAATGTACTACATGTTTGTCTCAGTCACAGTTACTAAACACACACTCTAAACAGAGCTATATATATATATTATAATAATAATTCCACTGATTAACTCAGCAGTGAGGGCTTAACGAGCTAGAATAAACCATTGCTAAATTCTTCATAAAAGTGTCGGCAGATTATAGAATTAACATGCTCATCGACAGCCAGCATTGTTTTCGCTTATTTGAATATCTTATGAAGACTCCCATGTGATAGAAGCTTTACTACTCTTCTATCGACATTTCTGCCGAGTAATCTTGTGTAAAAATAGACTCAGTTGAAGCCTATAATAGATGCTCTTGAGTTTTGGCCACCCAACAAAGCAGAGGAGAATATACCGTCTCAAACCTGTAGGGGTAGACATCTTGGTGGAAGACATTATGCCAGGAAAACATGGTCACAATATTATGGGAGGAAGATAGGTGCAGCCGGAACAATATTACGTCTTATTATAAAGAGGTCACGCGTGGAATTTTAAATTTAATGTTAAAACACGCGAGGGGATATTTTGAATTAAAACTTCCCCACCCAAACAGTGCTAGAGAGATCTGATTGGTTTGAAGTGAGAGCCGGAATATACAATAAATTCTATTGGAACATTCGGCGTAAATACCATCTGTGATTTAAACTGAGAATGAGAGACATAATCTAGTGAACTCAGAGGCACAGAACAGACAGCTTCGCAACTTCAACCGAGCAACTTCCATGAAGCCAGAAAAGAAGGATCGGACCTAGAATTCCTCTATCAAAAGTGACAGATCGACAGTATTTGGGCAACTCTGACACCCAAAGAGTAAACCCGCATATTTAAATACACAGACTGTAAAACTTCAGGACCAGGACCTTATAAATACAAGACTGGAAACCTAGGAATTGGATCATCAGCCATAAGAGAAATAATATATGTTGAGGATTGTTGCATGGTCAGCGAGCATTTTGGTTGGAACTTGATTCGGATGGTCGCACCATATAACACTCCTACTGAATAGAATGAAATAGTTCGCGTGTGGCGATGCATGACGCGTTGGACTTAGTTACGCAGAGTCTGTGTGTGGCCTTCGAGCCTTATGGTAGTGTTTGGAAAATGTGGCATGGCCACTAACGTATGATAGTGTATAACTATAAAATTATATTACGGTAATGTAAAGCTGGTAAAGCAATAAATAAATAATGTGTAAGGACCATTGAGTCCGAAGATAAAAGTCGGTATTATATTAACCGCAATAATTTATTAGTAGCGTAAGTCGTGAAATGCGAAACGCAGTTATAATATTAAAGGCTGATAGAGCCCGGCGATGGATGCCAAACAGAATTAATAATATGTCAGAGTTCTTGAGATGTATATTAGGCAGTGTCCCTAATAGAACTATTAGCAGAATGATTAATTCTGTATAAATATAATAAGTATACAAAGCATTTGGTTACAATATATTGAACGTTAATTAAACGGCAAAGTAAAAGAGGTGTAATGCCGGATAAACTGTGAACTCTAAGTCTGTGCTATATCAAGTGTTCTTCAACGTGAAACTTATTAGTGTTGATAAATCATGATGGAAAGTTATGTGATGATTAAATGATTATAAGTCGTCAAAACAAGACTTGTTAAATGGAGAAAACGTTCTACAGTTCCAGTTTCAAATGTTGTATGCATTTTGACCGTTAACCTTCAAGGTCGTTTCAGAATAGAACACTTCAATACCAGCTGCTAATAATAGCAAGAAATAAACACTGTCAGTCTTTAATACCAAGTTTAATGAAAGAAACACTGATAAGAAAATTATAAAATAACGTAGATAACCCAAAGTTGCAGCGGAAAGATACTCCGTGATGGCAGAACAGATGAATTTAAAATACATGAAATGAAACATAATATCAGCACAATTATCAAAGTCTAAAAGTCTGCAACAATATCCCAGACCAAGTGTATCGCAGAACACCCGTCGAAGAGGAATTACTAGTTTCCCAGGCCAAGTGTATCACAAAACACCGTCATAAGAGGAATTTCTCAGACGAAATTGATTCGAGAGCATATGCACCAAAATAGCTCGCGTCCATCTGAAAACCTGTGCAAGGAAGATTGTGTATTCCAAAAATGTGGGGTAAGTTGTGAACATTTCTATTACAAACGTGAATTTAACATGTTTTTTCTTGCTAGTGGATATATATGAGGCTGGCAACC